>JAPDVR010000013.1:1250574-1258074 GCA_026230005.1 Gila orcuttii
TTGTTAAATGAAAGAGTAATGTTATTAAACCCGCTGGAGGAACATGTGTTTCCTGTTCCCTTAAATGGCTCATATAAATATAAGCAGATAATCTGTGACGATGGATATGAATCAGCTTCACGTAAGAGACTGGCGTTGTTCACAGAGCTTTATAGGCTGAAATGAATGTGCTGTTCTGAAACGAGCATCTGGTGTGGCAGCGCACCATCTGTGGCCTCGATGTGTCATACATCACTTCACACTCACTTCTTCGGGAGTTTGAGTTTCTTTAACTCCTCTTCAGCGTTGACTTTCACCTGGACCACATGACAACCTAAAGCCAGAAGAGTCCTGAAACACACACAGAAAACACAACATGCCGAATAAAACCTGCACGGGGACATGTGACAGGTGTTTGCAATCACAAAGCAAGAGTGTAAGTGGTTGCCAGGGTGTTGCTATGTGTTTTTTTTGCAGGTCCAAGTCAATCGAGTGGTTGCCAGGGTGTTACTATGTGGTTGCTAGGGGGTTTCTTGGAGCTCCAAGTCAAATGAGTGGTTGTCAGGGTGTTGCTATTTGGTTGCTAGGTGGTTTTGTACAGGTCCAAGTCAAAAAAAGTGGTTGCCAGGGTGTTGCTAGCTGGTTTCTTACAGGTCAAAGACAAAAAATGGTTGCTAAGTGGTCAAATCAAGTCAAGTTGACTTAAACAGCACTAATAACAATCCCTGTGTTCTGTGAGATACTGCACTGGAAACTGCTGTATCAGCGGAGGGAATAACGCAGGGTGTGTCATTAGAGGTTAATGAAGGTTTGGCAAAACTCATATGAAGGTTAATGATGAGGTTAAGCACACCCAACTCTCAAATCATAAACAGACATAAAACAGAGCAGCCATTACGGGACCCAGTACAGCCTACAGCACGTTGATTTAAACACACCCTTTCTGAGATTAAAATACACACACATATTTCACACTTCTTCAAGATGGATTCTGGTTCTGTATAATTTCTGATGCTGTGCTTTTATAGAAGTGACATTTCCAGTCTTTGGAGAAAAAGTTGGATACACACACACACACACACACTCACACATGCATACATAATCACTCACAGACATACACACATACTCACACACTCACACAAACTCACAAATCCATTCTCACATACTCACACAAATACACACAAACGCATACATACACACTCACACACTCACACACTCACACACTCACTCACACTCACTCACACACACACACTCACTCACACACACATTCACTCACTCACACACTCACTCACTCACACACTCACACTCACTCACACTCACACACACACACTCACACACTCACACTCACTCACACACTCACACACTCTCTCACACTCACACACACACACTCACACTCACACACTCACTCACACTCACTCACTCTCACACACACTCACTCACACACACACACACACTCACACACTCACACACTCTCTCACACTCACACACACACACACTCACTCACACTCACTCACACACTCACTCACACACACTCACACACACACTCACACACTCTCTCACACTCACACACACACACTCACTCACTCACACACTCACTCACACTCACTCACTCTCACACACACTCTCTCACTCACACACACACACTCACACACTCACACTCACTCACACTCACTCACACTCACTCACACACACACACTCACACTCACTCACACACTCACACACTCTCTCACACTCACACACACACACTCACTCACACTCACACACTCACTCACACTCACTCACTCTCACACACACTCACTCACACACACACTCACTCACTCACACACTCACACACTCACACTCACTCACTCACACACACACACACACACTCACACTCACTCACTCACTCACACACTCACTCACTCACACACTCACACACTCTCTCACACTCACACACACACACTCACTCACACTCACACACTCACTCACACTCTCACACACACTCACTCACTCACACACTCACACACTCACACTCACTCACACACACACACTCACTCACACACACTCACTCACACACACACTCACACACTCACACTCACTCACACACTCACACTCACTCACACACACACACTCACTCACACACTCACTCACACACTCACTGACACACAGACACATAATTAACACACGTGTGTGTGCTGGTCTTACTTCAGTGTTTCTGTGGACATCTGTAAGTTATAGTTCCTCTCGGTTTCTGGCAGTTTGGAGAAATCCACGAGACACGGATGCTGACGCTTGTTATCCTCTCTGATCTGAGGAACACACACGTGTGAATCAGCAACACACACAGACGGCAGGAGAGAGAACAACACACACGTGATGAACGTAACATCTGGATGAGAGGAACCACAGCAGACCGGACGCTTGCTGGAGATCATTATTATACGAAGGAACCGCAGAATGACAGACGCATTCTGCACACGCGCAGATAATAAATCCACCAGAAGCATTGTGGGAATGTCATGAGTGTCGCAGGTTTTAGAGTCGATGAGGTCTTTCATCAACCATAAACATGCTGCACATCTCCATAGACAGACACATGCATGCTTTCAATATTCAGTAATATTATGATTTAACTGCACTGACAGTATCAGATGAGAACTAAAGTTGAGCTGAATAATTAAACTATTGCTTTACAGCTTGTGTCATAACTGATGCATTCTGCAACATTAACATGGTTATTTTTTCTGTTTATTACAGTGAAGCTGCTTTGAAACAATCTGTATTGTATAAAGCGCTATAAATGTGTGTGTAAGACAACTTTTCCTGAAAAAAAAAAAAAAACTTTCTAGTTTATTTGACTGGGAACCAAAGACAAAAAATCTTTATAAAACTGGTATGTTGAGTTTGAGTTGATCTCTTTTAATGTCACTTATATTAAAGATGCATTGAGGCCTATACTGTATGAACCAGTAACTGCAAAATGACAGAGATTCAGATCAAATGAAATAATGCAAACAACTGCAAAACTAACACAAGTGAAAGAAACAAAATGCACTGCAAAGGGTTGAAATTATGATAGTAAATAATGCATAAAATACCAGAAAACAACAATAAATAGAGATCAGTTTAATTTAATTTGAATAATTAACCAATATTTTTAATGAATTAAATTAAATTATTACTCAATATCTGTGGGTGTCCACTCGTTGACGATCACACGTTGATCTGATTGGTTACAAGGTCGTTTGTGACGTCAGAAACACCAGCGATTTCAAAGCGTGTTTTTGAGACTGTCTTTGGTTCACTGCAGTTTTAAGGAGAAAAAACTCAGCAATGCTGTCGACTTATGAATTTACACATGGTTTGTCTTAAAGCATATTAAAAACACCACATAGACACATAAACAACATTAAAAGCTGGGTTTTTCACCACAGGGGGACTTTAAATTAACAATTAATTAATCGTTTAAAAAATAACTGTGATGTACATAACAGATAGACTTGTGTTGATATCGTTGACAACGTCTCAACTAGCAGATTTAATTGATCTACAATTTATTAGTCGTTAATAGTTGCAGAAAAAAAAACCTCCACGGAAAGTGGCGAAATCACGCAGGCTGTAACGGACAGATCGTTAACGGAAGGAAATCCAAACATTCGTCTATCGTTCATCGACCCCAAATATGGTTTATCATTTGAAACATGCAAGTAGCTGCACTTTACAAGTCCGCTCGCTCTAATGTTTAATCTGGATAAATGTGCGCTATTATCAGTGTGTGTGTGGAGAGCACGCTTACTGCATTATTACAGGCGCCGCTGCATCTCTGCATTTAAAATACTACGTCATTTTTGGTCATATAGATAAGAGTAATGCAGAGAGTCTAGGGGTCTAGTTTTATTTCTTTAAACTCACAATAACAACAAAACGTTGCGCTTTTGTAAAATAAAGAAAACAACCAGGATGCGCTTTCTGAAGCCTTGGTCTCAGTCACCTCACAGAAGAAATAAGAACATAAGAAATATATCTATAGAAAGCTTGTAATTAGGGCTGTGAAACGATCAATCGCGATTAATCGCATCCAAAATAAAATTTTGTGTTTAAATAATATATGTGTGTGTACTATGTATAATTATTATATATACAGGTCCTTTTAAAAAAATTAGCATATTGTGATAAAGTTCATTATTTTCCATAATGTAACGATAAAAATTTAACTTTCATATATTTTAGATTCATTGCACACCAACTGAAATATTTCAGGTCTTTTATTGTTTTAATACTGATGATTTTGGCATACAGCTCATGAAAACCCAAAATTCCTGTCTCAAAAAATTAGCATATCATGAAAAGGTTCTCTAAACGAGCTATTAACCTAATCATCTGAATCAACTAATTAACTCTAAACACCTGCAAAAGATTCCTGAGGCTTTTAAAAACTCCCAGCCTGTTTCATTACTCAAAACCGCAATCATGGGTAAGACTGCCGACCTGACTGCTGTCCAGAAGGCCATCATTGACACCCTCAAGCAAGAGGGTAAGACACAGAAAGAAATTGCAGCGTGGCATGGAGTCAATCAGCCTGTGGCACTGCTGAGGTGTTATGGAGGCCCAGGATGCTTCGATAGCGGCCTTAAGCTCATCCAGAGTGTTGGGTCTTGCGTCTCTCAACTTTCTCTTCACAGTATCCCACAGATTCTCTATGGGGTTCAGGTCAGGAGAGTTGGCAGGCCAATTGAGCACAGTAATACCATGGTCAGTAAACCATTTACCAGTGGTTTTGGCACTGTGAGCAGGTGCCAGGTCGTGCTGAAAAATGAAATCTTCATCTCCATAAAGCTTTTCAGCAGATGGAAGCATGAAGTGCTCCCAAATCTCCTGATAGCTAGCTGCATTGACCCTGCCCTTGATAAAACACAGTGGACCAACACCAGCAGCTGACATAACACCCCAGACCATCACTGACTGTGGGTACTCCAGTGCTGCTTCTCTGTAGCCCAGGTCAGGTGCTTCTGCCGCTGTTTCTGGTTCAAAAGTGTCTTGACCTGGGGAATGCGGCACCTGTAGCCCATTTCCTGCACACGCCTGTGCACGGTGGCTCTGGATGTTTCTACTCCAGACTCAGTCCACTGCTTCCGCAGGTCCCCAAGGTCTGGAATCGGTCCTTCTCCACAATCTTCCTCAGGGTCCGGTCACCTCTTCTCGTTGTGCAGCGTTTTTTGCCACACTTTTTCCTTCCCACAGACTTCCCACTGAGGTGCCTTGATACAGCACTCTGGGAACAGCCTATTTGTTCAGAAATTTCTTTCTGTGTCTTACACTCTTGCTTGAGGGTGTCAATGATGGCCTTCTGGACAGCAGTCAGGTCGGCAGTCTTACCCATGATTGCGGTTTTGAGTAATGAAACAGGCTGGGAGTTTTTAAAAGCCTCAGGAATCTTTTGCAGGTGTTTAGAGTTAATTAGTTGATTCAGATGATTAGGTTAATAGCTCGTTTAGAGAACCTTTTCATGATATGCTAATTTTTTGAGATAGGAATTTTGGGTTTTCATGAGCTGTATGCCAAAATCATCAGTATTAAAACAATAAAAGACCTGAAATATTTCAGTTGGTGTGCAATGAATCTAAAATATATGAAAGTTTAATTTTTATCATTACATTATGGAAAATAATTAACTTTATCACAATATGCTAATTTTTTTAGAAGGACCTGTATATATAAATACACACACATATATTTAAGAAAAATGTGTTATTTATATATAAAATATTTATATTTATATATAATACAAATTATATATATATAAGCAAATATTTTTTAAATATATACATGCATGTGTGTGTATTTATATATATATATCAGTACGTTTGCCTGTGGCGAGCTTTATGAGCGCTGATTACACTATAGCCAAATATATATATGCTTGTTATTATGATTATTAATATAAACACCTGAGTAGTCGACTAATTCTTTAAATGAACGACTACTAGTCGACTAGATAAATCTTTAGTCCAGATCTGCCCTAGTAGAGACAGTGTTTCACAGCTCAGACTGACAGGTCTTGATTTACCGTGAGCCACAGCTGAAACAGCGCTGGAAGATTTAAAGCAGAATATAATCATCAGTGCCAGAGCGTCAGGGTCAGCTAACGAGCGCTCGTTAAAACACACATTAAACTCTGCAGGTCCGGCTCATACCAAACTTCCCTGAGAGTGAAACAGCTGCTCGTTTACACACCAGAAATGAAAGATGACGTAGAAACAGACACACACATCTGTGCATTTGATTTCCAGTTTCTTAAAGGGCCCAAAATGTTTTCTATTCAACCATCTTGAGAATTACTGTGACTCACACACGTCAGTCAGAGAGTTAAATGGCGACCGGGCCCCTTATTTCTGAGTAAATCAATCACATCAGTGACACTACATGAACATGGCGGATCACAACGACACGTGAGGATGTTATAACCGAGTCACTTACCCTCTGTTTTAATCGAAGAGCAAATTATAAAAGAGAAAGCAAAACAAACGACGAGCACAGGTCACATGATACACGACTTCTGCAGGCATTTGATATCAGCATGTGTGTGTGTGTGTGTGTGTTTGTCTGGTACCTTCCCGTAGGACCAGCCCAGCTCGATCTTGTTGGTTCCCCAGAGCTCATGGATGTTCTCCGCCAGCCGATCCCGAACCTTCTCCAGATGAGGAGGCATCCCGATCTGAACACACACACACACGGACGGACGCGAAAACACACACACAGACATGTGTGAGTGAGTGTGTGTGTGTGTGTGTGTGTCCGTGTGTGTGAGTGAGTGAGTGTGAGTGAGTGAGTGTGTGTGAGTGAGTGTGAGTGAGTGAGTGTGTGTGAGTGAGTGTGTGAGTGTGAGCGTGTGTGTGGGTGACCACCATCAAACAAACCAAATGTGGGACAATTATAAGTTTGTGAGAAAACAGCATTACATCACAATGTAACACAACATGTCTTTATTTTACATGACATTTAAATTCAGCATCACTGAGGCCAAAGGCATCATGCAGAAACAGTTCTGACCAAGTCCAACTAAAATAAACAAAATAAATAATGAACAAATAAAATATAAACCAACATGAATTTAGATCATTGACAGTCTTATATAAAGAATATATCAAGCCAAAAAAGAAAGGATGCGAATTAAAACAACCACAGCAGCAACAAGTTGATAAATTCTGTTAAATGTAAAATTTAAATTTATAGTGACCGTGTTTACTCCTGTGCTTTCAACCATTGGATAGGATTTTAAAAACGGCTGTTGTATTTGTACTTCTGAAGAAGCGCTGTTAAATATAGGTGAAAAACTACACCGCAAAAAGAATAAATAAAATGCTTTCTTACAAAGGCAAAAGAACGCATGCACGTTTTCTTAATATGATAATTAAAAACCAACAGACTGATGAAAATGCGGGACATTTTCTCAATATGCGCCGTGCGGGACAAGGGATGAAAATGCTGTGCGGTGACGCAATGCGGGACGGTTGGTCACCCTAGTGTGTGTGTGTGTGTGTG
>JAPDVR010000013.1:1268074-1293074 GCA_026230005.1 Gila orcuttii
ACATGTTTATTTATTTAAAATTGAATAAATAAAAATTACAATTCAATATGGAAACAAATGCATTTATTTTTAATCTTATTTATTTAGTATGATTAAATAAGTTTGTTTAAAAAACAATACAAATGAAAAAAAAATACATAAATGTATATTTAAATAATTATAAACAAATACATTTATATTTAATAAAATAAATGAATACATAAATAAATAAATACATTTATGTTGAATCATAAATAAACAAATGCATTTACATAAACTTTATTTATTAATTTATTTAGGATTATTAAATATGTTTATTTGTTTAAAAATCGATTATAACAAATACATGTATATTTAATAATAAAATAAATAAATGTATAGTTAACATCATAAATAAATTCATTAATTCATTTTTATTTACATAATAACAACAAAAAAATCTATAAAAAAACAAACACATTTATATTTAATCATAAATAAAAACATACCTAAAGATAAATAAATTACAATTAATATTTCATCACCATACATGAACAAAATAAATTTATAACTAAACAATCTAAAAATCTTAAATAAACATTTATGTGTTAGTTGTTTTTATTAAGAATGATTAAATATGAAAGTATTAGAATTCAATAAGAAAGTATTTGATATGTACATTTAAAAAATATATATTAATACAAATATATAAAATATAATATAATAAAAATATAAAAATAAAATGTATTTAATTATGTATGAATAAAGAAATGCATTTATAGTTAACCATTCATAAATAAATAAACGTATAGTTGTTGTTTTTTTCACATTATGAAGACCTCTGACCTCTGGACGTCATTGACCAATCGTGTCTGCAGGAGCAGGTCTCGCCTGGGCATCAGGTGATCACAGATCAGGTTCTGATTGGCTCTGACAGCGACTCCGTTACACACACACAGAGAGCAGAGCACGTCCAGGATCTGAAGTTATGTTTCACATTTTAATATCATAACCTCAAACACCTTGCAGTGATCATGTGACACACTGACCTTGTGGTTGCGGCCGTGTTTGTAGAGCAGAGAGATGATGGTTTTAATGTGTCCTCTCTGGATGATGTTCAGGGCTTCGGGACTCTCGATCAGAATACAGTGAAGAACCTCCAGGATCCCTGAGACACCAGACATGTGGTTTAAGCACAGTTTAAGACACGACAAACAAGACGTGTGTGTGTGTGTGTGTGTGTGTGAGTGTGTGAGTGTGTTTGTTACCTGAAGACGACTTCAGGTGCTTGAGTTTACTGACGAGCAAGTCCAGGTTGTGTGAGAACTGAGTGTGTGTGTGTGTGTGTGTGTTACCTGAAGACGACTCCAGCCGCTCCAGTTTACTGACGAGCCAGTCCAGGTTGTGTGAGAACTGAGTGTGTGTGTGTGTGTGTGTGTGTGTGTGTGTGTGTGTGTGTGTGTGTGTGTGTGTGTGTTACCTGAAGACGACTCCAGCCGCTCCAGTTTACTGACGAGCCAGTCCAGGTTGTGTGAGAACTGAGTGTGTGTGTGTGTGTGTGTGTGTGTGTGCTCTTGTTTTCATGACAACTGAGGACATTTTTATGATAACACACCTTCAATATCACACACCTTCAAAGGACACTTGGAAAAATGAGGACATTTCCTCATATTTCAAATGGCTTTAAAAACATACTAAGCAGTGTTTTATTAAAAATGTAAAAATGCAGAATGTCTCCTGTGATGGGTAGGTTTAGGGATAGTGGCAGTGTGTGTGTGTGATGGGTAGGTTTAGGGATAGAGGCAGTGTGTGTGTGTGATGGGTAGGTTTAGGGATAGTGGCAGTGTGTGTGTGTGTGATGGGTAGGTTTAGGGATAGTGGCAGTGTGTGTGTGTGATGGGTAGGTTTAGGGATAGTGGCAGTGTGTGTGTGTGATGGGTAGGTTTAGGGATAGAGGCAGTGTGTGTGTGTGTGATGGGTAGGTTTAGGGATAGTGGCAGTGTGTGTGTGTGATGGGTAGGTTTAGGGATAGGGGCAGTGTGTGTGTGTGATGGGTAGGTTTAGGGATAGTGGCAGTGTGTGTGTGTGATGGGTAGGTTTAGGGATAGGGGCAGTGTGTGTGTGTGATGGGTAGGTTTAGGGATAGTGGCAGTGTGTGTGTGTGATGGGTAGGTTTAGGGATAGTGGCAGTGTGTGTGTGTGATGGGTAGGTTTAGGGATAGGGGCAGTGTGTGTGTGTGATGGGTAGGTTTAGGGATAGTGGCAGTGTGTGTGTGTGATGGGTAGGTTTAGGGATAGTGGCAGTGTGTGTGTGTGATGGGTAGGTTTAGGGATAGGGGCAGTGTGTGTGTGTGATGGGTAGGTTTAGGGATAGTGGCAGTGTGTGTGTGTGATGGGTAGGTTTAGGGATAGGGGCAGTGTGTGTGTGTGATGGGTAGGTTTAGGGATAGGGGCAGTGTGTGTGTGTGATGGGTAGGTTTAGGGATAGTGGCAGTGTGTGTGTGTGATGGGTAGGTTTAGGGATAGGGGCAGTGTGTGTGTGTGATGGGTAGGTTTAGGGATAGAGGCAGTGTGTGTGTGTGATGGGTAGGTTTAGGGATAGAGGCAGTGTGTGTGTGTAATGGGTAGGTTTAGGGATAGGGGCAGTGTGTGTGTGTGATGGGTAGGTTTAGGGATAGAGGCAGTGTGTGTGTGTGATGGGTAGGTTTAGGGATAGGGGCAGTGTGTGTGTGTGATGGGTAGGTTTAGGGATAGGGGCAGTGTGTGTGTGTGATGGGTAGGTTTAGGGATAGAGGCAGTGTGTGTGTGTGTGTGATGGGTAGGTTTAGGGATAGGGGCAGTGTGTGTGTGTGATGGGTAGGTTTAGGGATAGAGGCAGTGTGTGTGTGTGATGGGTAGGTTTAGGGATAGTGGCAGTGTGTGTGTGTGATGGGTAGGTTTAGGGATAGGGGCAGTGTGTGTGTGTGATGGGTAGGTTTAGGGATAGGGGCAGTGTGTGTGTGTGATGGGTAGGTTTAGGGATAGAGGCAGTGTGTGTGTGTGATGGGTAGGTTTAGGGATAGAGGCAGTGTGTGTGTGTGATGGGTAGGTTTAGGGATAGGGGCAGTGTGTGTATGTGATGGGTAGGTTTAGGGATAGGGGCAGTGTGTGTGTGTGTGATGGGTAGGTTTAGGGATAGAGGCAGTGTGTGTGTGATGGGTAGGTTTAGGGATAGTGGCAGTGTGTGTTTGTGATGGGTAGGTTTAGGGATAGGGGCAGTGTGTGTGTGTGATGGGTAGGTTTAGGGATAGAGGCAGTGTGTGTGTGTGATGGGTAGGTTTAGGGATAGAGGCAGTGTGTGTGTGTGATGGGTAGGTTTAGGGATAGGGGCAGTGTGTGTGTGTGATGGGTAGGTTTAGGGATAGTAGCAGTGTGTGTGTGTGTGTGATGGGTAGGTTTAGGGATAGAGGCAGTGTGTGTGTGTGATGGGTAGGTTTAGGGATGGGGCAGTGTGTTTGTGTGATGGGTAGGTTTAGGGATAGGGGCAGTGTGTGTGTGTGATGGGTAGGTTTAGGGATAGTGGCAGTGTGTGTGTGTGTGATGGGTAGGTTTAGGGATAGGGGCAGTGTGTGTGTGTGATGGGTAGGTTTAGGGATAGAGGCAGTGTGTGTGTGTGTGATGGGTAGGTTTAGGGATAGGGGCAGTGTGTGTGTGTGATGGGTAGGTTTAGGGATAGGGGCAGTGTGTGTGTGTGATGGGTAGGTTTAGGGATAGGGGCAGTGTGTGTGTGTGATGGGTAGGTTTAGGGATAGTGGCAGTGTGTGTGTGTGATGGGTAGGTTTAGGGATAGAGGCAGTGTGTGTGTGTGATGGGTAGGTTTAGGGATAGGGGCAGTGTGTGTGTGTGTGTGTGATGGGTAGGTTTAGGGATAGAGGCAGTGTGTGTGTGTGTGTGATGGGTAGGTTTAGGGATAGTGGCAGTGTGTGTGTGTGATGGGTAGGTTTAGGGATAGGGGCAGTGTGTGTGTGTGATGGGTAGGTTTAGGGATAGAGGCAGTGTGTGTGTGTGATGGGTAGGTTTAGGGATAGGGGCAGTGTGTGTGTGATGGGTAGGTTTAGGGATAGGGGCAGTGTGTGTGTGTGATGGGTAGGTTTAGGGATAGAGGCAGTGTGTGTGTGTGTGATGGGTAGGTTTAGGGATAGGGGCAGTGTGTGTGTGTGATGGGTAGGTTTAGGGATAGGGGCAGTGTGTGTGTGTGATGGGTAGGTTTAGGGATAGGGGCAGTGTGTGTGTGATGGGTAGGTTTAGGGATAGGGGCAGTGTGTGTGTGTGATGGGTAGGTTTAGGAATAGAGGCAGTGTGTGTGTGTGATGGGTAGGTTTAGGGATAGAGGCAGTGTGTGTGTGTGATGGGTAGGTTTAGGGATAGGGGCAGTGTGTGTGTGTGATGGGTAGGTTTAGGGATAGGGGCAGTGTGTGTGTGTGATGGGTAGGTTTAGGGATAGTGGCAGTGTGTGTGTGTGATGGGTAGGTTTAGGGATAGGGGCAGTGTGTGTGTGTGATGGGTAGGTTTAGGGATAGGGGCAGTGTGTGTGTGTGATGGGTAGGTTTAGGGATAGGGGCAGTGTGTGTGTGTGATGGGTAGGTTTAGGGATAGGGGCAGTGTGTGTGTGTGATGGGTAGGTTTAGGGATAGGGGCAGTGTGTGTGTGTGTGATGGGTAGGTTTAGGGATAGAGGCAGTGTGTGTGTGTGATGGGTAGGTTTAGGGATAGAGGCAGTGTGTGTGTGTGATGGGTAGGTTTAGGGATAGAGGCAGTGTGTGTGTGTGATGGGTAGGTTTAGGGATAGAGGCAGTGTAAGGGGATAGAATATACAGTTTGTCCAGTATAAAAACCATTACGCCTATGGGATGTCCTCACAAATCACAAAAACACAGCTGTGTGTATGTGAGAGTGTGTGTGTGTGAGTGTGTGAGTTTGTGTGTGTGTTACCTGAAGACGACTCCAGCCGCTCCAGTTTACTGACGAGCTAGTCCAGGTTGTGTGAGAACTGAGTGTGTGTGTGTGAGTGTGTGTGTGTGTGTTTGTGTGTGAGTGTGTGTGTGTGTTACCTGAAGACGACTCCAGCCGCTCCAGTTTACTGACGAGCCAGTCCAGGTTGTGTGAGAACTGAGTGCAGTTGTTCCGGTTTCCTCGGATCAGAGCGGCTGAGAGACACAGAGACGAGATGATGATGAGATGATATAATTAATCACACATGCATTAAACATCAAACCTTCAGGAAACAACCGCCATTATCAGGCCAGACACGACTTCTTCCTCACTAAAGGTCACACCTCCTTCAAGGAGAGACACAGCTCACACACACACACACACACACACTGCTGTCACACTCACGCATACTAATCACTGATCGGGTCACATGACAGATGGGAGACCAAGGACCTAAACTCAGCTAAGAGTGACCTTGAGAAACAGTGTGTGTGTGTGTTTGTGTGTGTGTGTATGTGTGAGAACATGTTTTTCTATCCCTGTGGGGACTTAAGCCTGAACACACACACACTCACGGGCACTCGTGTCACTGTGGGCCACTGAGGAAACAAGTTTATAACTCATACGTTATATGAGAATGAGTTTTTTTGAAAATTTAAAAATGCAGAAAGTTGTGTGACGGGTAGTGTGTGTGTGTGTGTGTGTGCCTGTGTTTATATTACATTGCGGGGACCAAATGTCCCCACAAGGATAGTAAAACCTGAGATCTCCTACATTGTGTGGAGCAGTCAGCAGTCCCATGAGGGATAAGGTGTAATAAATATTCTAAACTTTGAATTTTGAAAATATAAAAATGCATAAAGTTTTCTGTGATGGGCAGGTTTAGGGGTAGTGTGTGTGTGTGTTCCTACCCAGCAGCTCGTACAGCAAGTGTAAGAGTGTGTGTGTGTGTGTGTTCTTACCCAGCAGCTCGTACAGCAAGTGTAAGTGTGTGTGTGTGTGTTTTTACCCAGCAGCTCGTACAGCAAGTGTAAGTGTGTGTGTGTTCTTACCCAGCAGCTCGTACAGCAAATGTAAGTGTGTGTGTGTGTTTTTACCCAGCAGCTCGTACAGCAAGTGTAAGTGTGTGTGTGTGTGTGTGTTCTTACCCAGCAGCTCGTACAGCAAGTGTAAGTGTGTGTGTGTTCTTACCCAGCAGCTCGTACAGAAAGTGTAAGTGTGTGTGTGTGTGTGTTCTTACCCAGCAGCTCATACAGCAAGTGTAAGTGTGTGTGTTTTTACCCAGCAGCTCGTACAGCAAGTGTAAGTGTGTGTGTGTGTGTTCTTACCCAGCAGCTCGTACAGCAAGTGTAAGTGTGTGTGTGTGTGTGTGTGTGTGTGTGTGTTCTTACCCAGCAGCTCGTACAGCAAGTGTAAGTGTGTGTGTGTGTGTGTTCTTACCCAGCAGCTCATACAGCAAGTGTGTGTATGTGTGTGTTCTTACCCAGCAGCTCGTACAGCAAGTGTAAGTGTGTGTATGTGTGTGTTCTTACCCAGCAGCTCGTACAGCAAGTGTAAGTGTGTGTGTGTGTGTGTTCTTACCCAGCAGCTCGTACAACAAGTGTAAGTGTGTGTGTGTGTTCTTACCCAGCAGCTCGTACAGCAAGTGTAAGTGTGTGTGTGTTCTTACCCAGCAGCTCGTACAGCAAGTGTAAGTGTGTGTGTGTGTGTTCTTACCCAGTAGCTCGTAAAGTAAGTGTAAAGCCCAATTTATACTTCTGCGTCGAACTTACGCCGTAGCTACGGCGTAGGCTGTGTGTAGCGCGCGTACCCTTCGGCGTACCCTGACGTGCACCTCTCCAAAAATGTAACAACGCGTCAATTCTACGCGGACGCAAGCGCTGTGATTGGTCTGCTAGAACCCCTCCCTCGGGTTTCACATGCTCCCTCTGCATGTGTAATTGCGCGTCAACGCGGACAACGACGCAGAAGTATAAATCAGCCTTAAGTGTGTGTGTGTGTGTGTGTGTGTTCTTACCCAGCAGCTCGTACAGCAAGTGTGTGTGTGTGGGTGTGTGTTCTTACCCAGCAGCTCGTACAGTAGGTGTGTGTGTGTGTGTGTGTATGTGTGTTCTTACCCAGCCGCTCGCACAGCAGGTGTGTGTGTGTGTGTGTGTGTTCTTACCCAGCAGCTCGTACAGCAGGTGTGTGTGTGTGTGTGTGTTCTTACCCAGCCGCTCGTACAGCAGGTGTGTGTGTGTGTGTTCTTACCCAGCAGCTCGTACAGCAGGTGTGTGTGTGTGTGTGTGTGTGTTCTTACCCAGCAGCTCGTACAGCAGGTGTGTGTGTGTGTGTGTGTGTTCTTACCCAGCAGCTCGTACAGCAGGTGTGTGTGTGTGTGTGTGTGTGTGTTCTTACCCAGCAGCTCGTACAGCAGGTGTGTGTGTGTGTGTGTGTGTGTTCTTACCCAGCAGCTCGTACAGCAGGTGTGTGTGTGTGTGTGTGTGTTCTTACCCAGCAGCTCGTACAGCAGGTGTGTGTGTGTGTGTGTGTTCTTACCCAGCAGCTCGTACAGCAGGTGTGTGTGTGTGTGTGTGTGTGTGTTCTTACCCAGCAGCTTGTACAGCAGGTGTGTGTGTGTGTGTGTGTGTGTGTGTTCTTACCCAGCAGCTCGTACAGCAGGTGTGTGTGTGTTCTTACCCAGCAGCTCGTACAGCAGGTGTGTGTGTGTGTGTGTGTGTGTGTGTTCTTACCCAGCAGCTCGTACAGCAGGTGTGTGTGTGTGTGTGTGTGTGTGTTCTTACCCAGCAGCTCGTACAGCAGGTGTGTGTGTGTGTGTGTGTGTGTGTGTTCTTACCCAGCAGCTCGTACAGCAGGTGTGTGTGTGTGTGTGTGTGTTCTTACCCAGCAGCTCGTACAGCAGGTGTGTGTGTGTGTGTGTGTGTGTGTTCTTACCCAGCAGCTCGTACAGCAGGTGTGTGTGTGTGTGTGTGTTCTTACCCAGCAGCTCGTACAGCAGGTGTGTGTGTGTGTGTGTGTTCTTACCCAGCAGCTCGTACAGCAGGTGTGTGTGTGTGTGTGTGTGTGTGTGTTCTTACCCAGCAGCTCGTACAGCAGGTGTGTGTGTGTGTGTGTGTTCTTACCCAGCAGCTCGTACAGCAGGTTGAGAATGTCTTTCCAGGCGTCTCCGGCCGCTTCTCCCGCACACTCGCCGAAGTGAGCCGCGCTGTTATAAACACTCAAGCGATCGATCGCGTTCGACACCAGAGACAGCATCCCCTGAGACACACACACACACACACACACACACAATACATGTCCTCATGTACCCAGAGTGCGCTGCTGCGTGAGCTCAGCTGACAGAATCAATGTTGAAGATGATTTATGACGCTCTGAAAAACCGATGAATCAACTGAAGTGAAAAACACAGTGTGCCGCTTTATCTCGCAGCTCTTTACAGCAGATTCATTAAATAACTCGTTTGGTTAATAAAGGCAGAGGTTTAATGAGCCCACAGAGGCCCACAATCTCTATAAACTCGTCATATAGAACGCACTGCGGGTTATACAACACACCTGCCTTCTGTATTGCAAACATTTCCTTTTTTTACTCCGATACTTTTGCTGGAAAACAAGATAAAAATAATGGGGGAAAAAACTGACATAAAATATTTAAGTAAATATTTTGACATTATTAAGACATATATTTTGACAACAGTGCTGTTGAGAATAAAAATAAAAATTATATATATATATATATTGTGGTTGAAATTGAAAAAAGTAAGAAATCTTTCCCTCGTGAGTCAATTTGAATGGAATATTAATGAAATGCGAGGAATGCTTCAGTTCACATAAAAAAAAACGTAAAAATGCTCAAAATTCAAACTGAAAATGCTAAAACTTTACCAAAAATTATTTTATAATGTCTACATGTGTATGACACCCGATGTAAGATATTTTGAGCTGGGTTATGCATGAAATTGTGAGTTATCTTGAATTTAAGTTGAAAGAATGAGAGGAATGTGCTTAAATTACTATATTATTTTATTGATCAAATCTAGTCATTTAAAGGTAAATAAAAAATATATATGAAAAAATAATAATAATTAAAAATATGATCAAAATGAAATAAAATAAGCTTTCTGGACAAAACCAAACTTGAGTATAATTTTAGTGCTTCGGGTGGTTTTGATGTGCTGGGTCCAGAAGCGTTCAGCTCACCTCCTGTTTGAAGAGGTTCTGCCGGTTCTTCAGCGAGCGCAGCTTGATCTGTTTCTTCTCGTGCTCGAGCTCGGCGTCAGGCAGTCTGAAGTACACGATCAGATCGTGGAGCGTCTGCAGAACCTCTTCGATGGGCAGAACCACACACACACGGTTCTTAGCGCTCAAACCGTCCAGCTCTCTGTCCAAACAACATCAGAGACCACAAGAGTTGTTACATGTGTACGAGCCATTATACTCTATTTATAACGTGTTGCAGTTCCACTGTTGGACACTGGGTGGAGTGAGCAAGTGAAGACAGGTGTAACTAATGAAGCAAACAATGTGTGACCGTGTCAGGATCGTGGATTGTGGATTACAATGTGTTTTGGCATCGGAACCGTGACAAATGCAGAACTGGACTGCAAGCGTCTTGTTTGGATCTCAGAAATAATCCTACAACACGTCTGAGTGATAAGAAGGTCATTGTCGCTACAACATGAATGATGAACACTGTTATTTTCCTGTGAAGCTGCTTACAATATTCCTCATTAAAATAATTAATACGCAGAATAAAGCTCCAGTTATTCTCTATATCAGTGTCAGTGTTTCTGAACTCCTGAAACGCCTCCATTGTATCTTGAGTTTCTTCCGGGAACGAACACGTCACAATATTCCTCATTATAATAATTAATAAAGGGGCGGGGCCTGGTTGAGTTAGTTAGTAGTGTGTTAAACTGGTGGTTATGGGAAGGGGCGGGGCATTTCCCAAACACACTCGAAGCGCTCGACCAATCACAACACACTGTTCCAGCTGACCAATCAGAGCACAGTGTGCCTTTCAGAAGGAGGGGCTTCATAGAGACAGGAAGTAAACAGAGCATTACCGACAGACTGGGAAGAGAGGAGCCGCAACAATGGAGAATATGAGGAAAATAATCAACATTCAAGCAGGAAAACCTGTTCTAGTAGAGTAAGTGAGGAGAGCAAAATAAAGTGACATATTATACCCACAAAATCTTCATACAGTGACTACCAGTAAAATTAATAAAAATTTGGGAGCAAAATGATTGGGACACTTTGAGCTGATCATGTTTTGCTGAAGTGTTTTTTCTTTAATAACTAATGCAGCTTTTTACACCACAGGCTGAACAACATGAAGCATTGCTTGGTGATTGGTTGAGCTAAACTGGTATTATCTAATTGTGTAGTTAAATTTAACAGCTGACAGATATTCAACATAATTCATGTGTGAGAGTCTAACAGAAGGACGGACAAAACCAGTCAAATATCAACTGAGTTCATAACTCATATTTTATTACCATTTTCTAAACTATAGCGTATAAACTGTGATAATGTGAGAAATGTTGAAGGTGTCTGAATAAATCTTGGTTTGACTGTATTTCTCTTTAAAACATCCATTTACACAAGAAGCCTGTGTGAAAATAACCCCTATGATTGCAGTTCATCTCAAAGCTACAAGAGGAACAATCGCAGGAACCATGAAGCTGAAGAGGCCTGAAACGTGACAGTAATGAACTTCCCGAAATAACATTCAATTCTGAGTCAAAACAGCGTCGCTTATGTAAGATTATAAAACATATTTCCTGAAAAACGTCCTGGGTGAAAGAGCTCGACTCAGTTCACTCACGCAGAACATGCAAGATGTATGCGAGAGCTAAAAATAGTGTGTGTGTGTGAACTCCAATGCACCATCTGGCCAGAAAACGAGCGACACACACACACGTGAGGTCAAAGGTCGTGTGATACCTGATGAAGCAGCTGAAGAGACGAGTAGTGTTTCGGATGATTCGAGCCGCTCTTGACTCCTCGTGTTGACAGCGCTGAAGCGTTAGTCCATCATCCATGTGTCCTTCTGAGTGCAGACAGGCCTGAAACACACAGGAGAATAATCATCATCATAATAATAATAATAATAAACTTTATTTTCTATAGCGCCTTTAAAAGTAGCATCTCAAAGCGCTTCACAAGAATAGAAACATGATAAAACATACAATTATACAAACAATGCTTTAATGACAGAAAAAAAAATCAAATAAAAACATTATAAAATGTTCGATTAATAATAATAATAATAATATGGCAATTACGAACAAATATGTAAAAGCTACACTAAACAAATAAGTTTTAAGGGATGATTTAAAAACAGCTGAAACTGACACTAAACACGTTTTATTTAGAAAATATTCAAAAAAAATATATATAAAAAAATATATATTCAACGTATGTCTAAGTTAATATGAGTTTTTAAACTACTAATAATAACAAATACTAGAAAGTGTTGTTGACATCGCTTGACCAAAGCCAACTACACATGATGATTTAGTACAGGAGGCTGTTGGTTATTATAGTTAACTAAAAATATTTTGTTAAAAAAATGATGAAAAATTAAAAATAAATATTTTTAAAAATATATTGTATTTCAGCTAAAACTATACAGACATTTTAAAAAAACTGAAATAAAATAAAATATTCCAAGGCAACATGTCATTTACATTTAACTATACATTTAACTTGATGCACTACTAAAACTGGAATTAAAATAAATAAAAACTACATAATTCCATTAAAAAAAACTAAAACCATAAAAAACATTTCCATTAAAATAACTACTGTCACAGTTGTTTCTGTCTGAGTCTTGTTTTCATTAGTCACATGTCTTGCTTTGTTCAGTTTTCCCGCCACTCCTATGTTTCCACGGTAACCCCCATTAGTTCTTGTCACACCTGTTTCTTGTTAGTCTTGTTCACTGATCTGTTTCCCTGTGTATTTAAGGCTGTGTATTGCCTTGTTTATTGTCCGATCTCAGTTTTATTTAGTGTGTGTTGCTGCCTGTTCTGCCGACCTGTTTAATTAAAGTAAACTTTCATTTTGGAATTATATCCTCGTGTCCGTCTGCCTCCCTGCAACCCACCGTGACAACTACAAAAACATTACCTGAAATAAAATACAAAATATATATTTTTTTTTTTAAATCAGCTAGGCATTTAGTTTGACTTCACTAAAATGAATGCAACTAAAATAAATGTTAAAAAGTCAATAAAATATAAAAATATATATTTATTTCAGCTAGTTGCCAACATTTCTCACTTTTATTCAGTTTAACTTGATGTACTAAAATAACTAAAATTAAAATAGAAATTAACAAAAAAATAGACATATATACAAAAAATGAAATACCTTGAAATAAAATGTTAATAACTAAAACAATATAAAATAAAGTAAAACATAAAAAACACAAACTTAATTTTATTTTACTTGTTTTCTTTTACCTGATGTAAAATAACTAAATACAAAAATAACTAAATATAAAGGTCATAAAACTACATAGACATATTTAAAAAAGAAAAAATAATAAAATGTCAAACACAAAATGAATAAAACTTTAAGACAAAGAAGAACAGAAAATGACTATAATGGACTATATAATAAAAACTATAATAGCATTTTAATTATGCTAAAATGACAGGCTTCCTTTGCAATTTGGAGGCCGTTTCAAAGAAATGTCAAATGTATATTAACTTCTTGTTTATTGAACTGTTGTATAAAAATCTATATTTACACACATTTGCAAACGTGCTGATATTCGGGAAAGCACTTGTGAAACTGATACTCTTGCTCGTGTGGTATTGCTAATAAATATTAAAAACAAAAACTCACACAAAGACATTTTTTGCACCATATCTTGCATTTTCATTCATTTTGGTGACATTTTTTATTCATTTAGGGGGCATTTTTATTAATTTTGGTGAAATTTTTACAAATTTTGGGGGCATTTATACTAATTTTGGGGGTATTTTCATTAATTCTGGGGGCATTTTACAAATTTTGGTGGCATTTTTATTCATTTTGGGGGCAACTTTACTAATTTTGGAGGCATTTTTTAACATTTGGGTGGCATTTTTATTAATTTTGGTGACATTTGTACAAATTTTGGGGCATTTATACAAATTTTGGGGGCATTTTTGTTCATTTAGGGGGCACTTTTACTAATTTTTGGGGCTTTTTGCTAATTTTGGTGGCATTTTTATTCATTTTGGGGATATTTTCATTAATTCTGGTGGCATTTTTACAAATTTTGGTGGCATTTTTATTCATTTTGGTGGCATTTTTTCTCCGAGCCCTAGTTAATTTCCGCCCCTGGTGTGTGTGGCGTAACGGAGGCTCTTTCTTGGGCTCGTTTCAGGTCATTAGACCTGGCCTGCATGAACTCTATGATGCAGATGTGAAGCTCACTCGTCGCTTGAGCGGCCCCAGTCGAGCAGATTTGACATCGGGCGCCTGATAGGAGAGCCAGAGTCCCGTCGCCACGTGCATCACGAAACACTGAGAGTCTCCGTACTTGATCTCCGCCACTCCCATGCCCTCGATGTCCCGCTTCAGACTGCACTCCAGCTTATCCTGAACAAACACAAAACACACATTTAATGGAGCAGACGGGAAGATCTAGAGTGTGTGAGACAATTCATTTGACATCACTTTTATTTCTAAAGCACATTTAAAACAGCCATTGCTGACCGAAGTGCTGTACAATCTAACAACTTTAGACAATAAAATGCATAAATACATAAACTCACAGGAACACACACAAATTCATAAAATCACATTGAACCAAAAGAGACTATTCATGTGACATCAGATTAAAATAAAATGTTAACTAAAATAATATAAAAATGTATAATATTATTATATACTATTAATTTGATTTTACTTCTTTTCATTTAGTTTAACCTGATGTATTAAAATAACTAAAACTGAAAAAAGTCATAAAAACTAAATAGACATATTAAAACAAGACAAACTAATAAAATGTCAACCACAACAAAATGAACAAACCTTTAAGATAAAAACCGGAAAAATATGACAATAAAAATGTAAAACATTAATAAAAAATATAATAGCATTTCAATTATACTAAAATAACAGGCTTCCTTTGCAATTTAGAGGCCGCTTCAAAGAAATGTAAAATGATGAGGATTAAAAATAAAAAAATAAAAAACATAATAGACATACATAAAAAAAAACTTAAAATAAAATGTTAACTAAAACATTTTATAAAATAAAATATATATAAAAAATGTTTTATTTGATTTTACTTTTCATTTAATTCAATTTGGAGGCTGATAAAAATAATCAGAAAATATCACCTCTATAAAAAGCTCTTGCTCTTTCTGACAACCATTAAATATTAATACTTAACAAGCACAATTTAAACCGAAAGCATGAACCGTTTACAGCTCATCAATCATGTGATTATGTGAGTTTGACCTGAAAACATGATGATAGATCTCGAGCTCTTCACCACTCAATAATAACCAACTAACATTACATCCAGAGGCAAAGCTGATGAATCCTAAAACACTGGGATAAAACAAGCGTTCCCTGCTGGAACGTCAAGAAGAAAATCAAAGCAGCGGAGGAGGAATAAGTGGATGAAAAACGACACACTATAAAAGTGATGCTTCTTATTTAATAAAGCTCTGGAGGAAGATCCTCTTTGTGGAATATTGACACTTTGAGAGCTGGAATCAATTAGAGCATCTATCTTTTACACATTTAACACTAATAATTCAATAAACTTCAGTGATTTAGTCTCATATTAAAGGCCTCTGTGGAAGTTAACTGATTAGTAATGTGATGAACATTTGTAATGTGTCTAAAAGAGTCTCTTCTGCTCACTAAAGCTGCGTTATTTAATCAAAAATACAGTAAAATTTCAATGTAAATCAGCTGTTTTCTATGTGAATATCCTGTAAAGTGTAATTTATTCCTGTGATCAAAGCTGAATTTTCAGCATCATTACTCCAGTCTTCAGTGTCACATGATCCTTCAGAAATCAGTGTAATATGATGATTTGATGCTCAAGAAACATTTATAATTATTATCAATGTCGAAAACAGTTGGTGCTTCTTCATGTCTGTGGAAACGTCATACATTTATCTTTTATGGAAGCTTGTTTCTGCCACAGAATAGAAAAGTAAAAAGGTAACTGTGACTTTTTATCTCACAATTTGGACTTTTTTTCCTCACATTTGCAAGTCATTTTTTCTGCCATAGCATCAAAAAAATAAAATGTAATTGCAACTTTTTAACTGACAATTTTTTCTTGCAAATATGAGTTTATTTCTCACAATTTGGACTTTTTTCCCTCATAACTACAAGTTTATTTCTTACAATTTGGACTTTTTTTCCTCTACAAGTTTATATCTCGCAATGTTGATATAAACTAAAAAAAAAATGGTGAGATGAAAGTCATTTACAATTTACATTACATTTTATTTTTTTAATCCATGGCCGAAACAAGCCTCCATACATTTTTCAGGATTCTTTGATGAATAGAAAGTTAGAAAGAACAGAATTTATTTTAAATAGAATCTTTTGTAACATTATAAATGTCTTTACTGTCACTTTTGATCAATGCAATGCGTCCTTGATGAATAAAAGTATTAATTTCGCACTTACGTATGAATGTCTCACAGCAGCTCTGATGAATGTGTGTCAATGAATGCACATTATTTCAGATTATTAATGCACTGAATGTTGTGTGTGAATGAATGCACATTATTTCAGATTAATAATGCACTGAATGTTGTGTTTGAATGAATGCACATTATTTCAGATTGCTAATGCGCTGAATGTTGTGTGTGTCTGATCACCTTGGAGGCTCTGAAGCAGAAGGCTGTGGCCGTGGTGTCGGATCGCTCTCGGTCCTGCAACACAACGCCCCGGTCCTCGGTCAGCGCCAGATAGTGACCGGTGGTCAGGTGACGCAGGCGGAACGGTTGACACCAGCGAATGTGACTGCCACACCAACTGAACACACATGGAGATCATGGGTTAATAAGGTCATGTACAGTTCAGCGTTAAAGTAACACCAGGTAGCTTTTCAACCTTCATAATTTATTTCCAAGTCTCTTGTGAAGGTACATCGACTTACAATAGGTTGAATGACACATCTGCTATAGCCTGACGGGGTCTGTAGCGTTTTTAATCGTACTTTTAAACTTCGGGTTTCGGGTAGTAACCGGCGAACAAAGAGAACTACAAAACTCGACTGCTTTACGGCATATACGTCACTTCCACCACCACCCCCACTTCCTTAAAATCGCAGGGCTGTCAAGTGTCACGCATTGAGCGTGACAGTCACTCATTTCGGTCTTTTGTCACGCTCTCCCGCCACACATTGTATTTCTCAAGCTGAAAAACTATTTGTAATATATTTAATATGCCGCAGCGCCCAAAACTCTGGCCGCGCCGCTCTCACTGTGGAACAGGCATGAATTCAAGCGCGTCTCCTCTGGTGTTGTTCGTCTGGTGTTGTTAGCCAATCAGAAAATAGCACTATTGTATCTGGGTAACATTTAACGCAACAACCAATGACACCCCGTAGTCTGGGGTGTTTTTTTGTCTGCCTGACTATGTTACGGAAGCTATCTTATCCTCCGTTTATCTTCATGAATCAGGTAATGATTATTTGTCTTGCCTCAAGCTATAATGCAAATCGATTTGTAAAATTTGCAGATTTATTTATGGTAGCTTGATATTATAATATTGACGATATATGGTTATTATCTACCACTCAAACATTGCATTGAAGTATCATATAGATTCAGTAAAACGGTAACCAATAGACTAGGCTACTATAATGACACTGGCTTGTAAACGTGATCATCGCGATCATTTGTCGTTAGAAAAAAAATAAAACCCATGAAATTATATTCATATGACATGCTGAAATATATGCCACTGTACCTGGGATGAAGACATTTCACTCGCGACGCAAGCAGAACACCTGCATGTGACCTCCTCCTACAGTGTTCAGGGCTATCATGGTTGTCAACAAATGCACGATGACAGTTTACGACAGTAGTAGAGGACAATACTGTTTCCCAACTGTAGGGGGACCCCGAGAGCAAAAGTTA
The DNA here is from genome assembly GCA_026230005.1 of Gila orcuttii. Lineage (NCBI taxonomy): Eukaryota > Metazoa > Chordata > Actinopteri > Cypriniformes > Leuciscidae > Gila > Gila orcuttii. Next base: position 1,285,124 of record JAPDVR010000013.1, read on the forward strand.
CCTGGTGTTACTTTAAGGGCCCTATTTTAACGATCTAAGCGCATGGTCTAAAGCGCACGGTGCTAGTGCACTTATGGCGCAACCAAATCCACTTTTGCTATTGGAAAAATGGTCGGTGGTCCCGGCGCTGGTCTAAAAGGGTTGTCTCTATTCTCTTAATGAGTAATGGGTGTTTTGTCTCTATTCTCTTAATGAGTAATGGGTGTGTTTTTGGCGTAACGTGCAATAAACCGATCAGAGTCTCATCTCACATTCCCTTTAAATGCCAGTTGCACTCGCGCCACGGCGGATTCGCTATTTACATGGAGGAATTTGTAAATGGAAAGACTGAACGCTTCTCTAGAGCGCAAACGGATCTGCTTGTGCGTGTGTGTGTGTGTGTGTGTGTGAGCGAGGTTAAAGCTCAAGCAGACCATCTACAAGACAAGCCGGATTCCACCATATCTTTATGTACACAATAATAATCTTTTACATAGTAATCCTTTTATTTTTAATATTTGGCATGTTTGTGCGTGTCCCTGTGTGTGTAATAAGCAGAGTGTCTGTGTAGTTAAGCAGAGTGTGTGTGTAATAAGCAGAGTGTGTGTGTAATAAGCAGAGTGTGTGTGTAATAAGCAGAGTGTGTGTGTAATAAGCAGAGTGTGTGTGTAATTAAGCAGAGTGTGTGTGTAATTAAGCAGAGTGTGTGTGTAATAAGCAGAGTTTGTGTGTAATTAAGCAGAGTGTGTGTGTAATAAGCAGAGTTTGTGTGTAATTAAGCAGAGTGTGTGTGTAATTAAGCAGAGTTTGTGTGTAATTAAGCAGAGTGTGTGTGTAATAAGCAGAGTGTGTGTAATAAGCAGAGTTTGTGTGTAATTAAGCAGAGTGTGTGTGTAATTAAGCAGAGTGTGTGTGTAATTAAGCAGAGTGTGTGTGTAATTAAGCAGAGTGTGTGTGTAATAAGCAGTGTGTGCGTTGTGGACGCACGTTACTAATGCGCTCTTTAAACTGCGCCGTTGACTTTAGACCAGGTTTTTGTTGGTCAATGTCTCAGTCTATTTCAGTTCCTCAAAATAGCAACACGCCAACAATGCGCCTGAACACACTTCGTTTTCAGACTAGCAGCAAATGAAAATGAAAACTGTGTCGGGCTGAAACTAGCAGAACGCACTTTCGTCGCGCCTGGCGCTGCATTGCACTGTGTGTATGAAAGGTCCTTTGTGTTTAATCCTGTTCTGTTCACACACAGTTTAGCGTTTAATCCTGTTCTGTTCACACACAGTTCAGTGTTTAATCCTGTTCTGTTCACACACAGTTCAGCGTTTAATCCTGTTCTGTTCACACAGTTCAGTGTTTAATCCTGTTCTGTTCACACACAGTTCAGCGTTTAATCCTGTTCTGTTCCACACAGTTCAGTGTTTAATCCTGTTCTGTTCACACACAGTTCAGCGTTTAATCCTGTTCTGTTCACACACAGTTCAGCGTTTAATCCTGTTCTGTTCACACACAGTTCAGCGTTTAATCCTGTTCTGTTCACACACAGTTCAGTGTTTAATCCTGTTCTGTTCACACACAGTTCAGCGTTTAATCCTGTTCTGTTCACACACACTTCAGTGTTTAATCCTGTTCTGTTCACACACAGTTCAGCGTTTAATCCTGTTCTGTTCACACACAGTTCAGTGTTTAATCCTGTTCTGTTCACACACAGTTCAGCGTTTAATCCTGTTCTGTTCACACACAGTTCAGTGTTTAATCCTGTTCTGTTCACACACAGTTCAGCGTTTAATCCTGTTCTGTTCACACACAGTTCAGCGTTTAATCCTGTTCTGTTCACACATTGTTCAGCGTTTAATCCTGTTCTGTTCACACACAGTTCAGCGTTTAATCCTGTTCTGTTCACACACAGTTCAGTGTTTAATCCTGTTCTGTTCACACACAGTTCAGTGTTTAATCCTGTTCTGTTCACACACAGTTCAGTGTTTAATCCTGTTCTGTTCACACACCGTTCAGTGTTTAATCCTGTTCTGTTCACACACAGTTCAGTGTTTAATCCTGTTCTGTTCACACACAGTTCAGCGTTTAATCCTGTTCTGTTCACACAGTTCAGTGTTTAATCCTGTTCTGTTCACACACAGTTCAGTGTTTAATCCTGTTCTGTTCACACACAGTTCAGTGTTTAATCCTGTTCTGTTCACACACAGTTCAGTGTTTAATCCTGTTCTGTTCACACACAGTTCAGCGTTTAATCCTGTTCTGTTCACACACACTTCAGTGTTTAATCCTGTTCTGTTCACACACAGTTCAGTGTTTAATTCTGTTCTGTTCACACACAGTTCAGCGTTTAATCCTGTTCTGTTCACACACAGTTCAGTGTTTAATCCTGTTCTGTTCACACACAGTTCAGTGTTTAATCCTGTTCTGTTCACACACAGTTCAGTGTTTAATCCTGTTGTTCACACACAGTTCAGTGTTTAATCCTGTTCTGTTCACACACAGTTCAGCGTTTAATCCTGTTCTGTTCACACACAGTTCAGTGTTTAATCCTGTTGTTCACACACAGTTCAGTGTTTAATCCTGTTCTGTTCACACACAGTTCAGTGTTTAATCCTGTTCTGTTCACACACAGTTCAGTGTTTAATCTTGTTCTGTTCACACACAGTTCAGCGTTTAATCCTGTTCTGTTCACACACAGTTCAGTGTTTAATCCTGTTCTGTTCACACACAGTTCAGCGTTTAATCCTGTTCTGTTCACACACAGTTCAGTGTTTAATCCTGTTGTTCACACACAGTTCAGTGTTTAATCCTGTTCTGTTCACACACAGTTCAGTGTTTAATCCTGTTCTGTTCACACACAGTTCAGTGTTTAATCCTGTTCTGTTCACACACAGTTCAGTTTTTAATCCTGTTCTGTTCACACACAGTTCAGTGTTTAATCCTGTTCTGTTCACACACAGTTCAGTGTTTAATCCTGTTCTGTTCACACACAGTTCAGTGTTTAATCCTGTTCTGTTCACACACAGTTCAGTGTTTAATCCTGTTCTGTTCACACACAGTTCAGCGTTTGATCCTGTTCTGTTCACACACAGTTCAGTGTTTAATCCTGTTCTGTTCACACACAGTTCAGCGTTTAATCCTGTTCTGTTCACACACACTTCAGTGTTTAATCCTGTTCTGTTCACACACAGTTCAGCGTTTAATCCTGTTCTGTTCACACACAGTTCAGTGTTTAATCCTGTTCTGTTCACACACAGTTCAGTGTTTAATCCTGTTCTGTTCACACACACTTCAGTGTTTAATCCTGTTCTGTTCACACACACTTCAGTGTTTAATCCTGTTCTATTCACACACAGTTCAGTGTTTAATCCTGTTCTGTTCACACACAGTTCAGCGTTTAATCCTGTTCTGTTCACACACAGTTCAGTGTTTAATCCTGTTCTGTTCACACACAGTTCAGCGTTTAATCCTGTTCTGTTCACACACAGTTCAGCGTTTGATCCTGTTCTGTTCACACACAGTTCAGTGTTTAATCTTGTTCTGTTCACACACAGTTCAGTGTTTAATCCTGTTCTGTTCACACACAGTTCAGCGTTTAATCCTGTTCTGTTCACACACAGTTCAGCGTTTAATCCTGTTCTTTTCACACAGTTCAGTGTTTAATCCTGTTCTGTTCACACACACTTCAGTGTTTAATCCTGTTCTGTTCACACACAGTTCAGCGTTTAATCCTGTTCTGTTCACACACAGTTCAGTGTTTAATCCTGTTCTGTTCACACACACTTCAGCGTTTAATCCTGTTCTGTTCACACACAGTTCAGTGTTTAATCCTGTTCTGTTCACACACACTTCAGTGTTTAATCCTGTTCTGTTCACACACAGTTCAGCGTTTAATCCTGTTCTGTTCACACACAGTTCAGTGTTTAATCCTGTTCTGTTCACACACACTTCAGCGTTTAATCCTGTTCTGTTCACACACAGTTCAGTGTTTAATCCTGTTCTGTTCACACACACTTCAGTGTTTAATCCTGTTCTGTTCACACACAGTTCAGCGTTTAATCCTGTTCTGTTCACACACACTTCAGTGTTTAATCCTGTTCTGTTCACACACAGTTCAGTGTTTAATCCTGTTCTGTTCACACACACTTCAGTGTTTAATCCTGTTCTGTTCACACACAGTTCAGCGTTTAATCCTGTTCTGTTCACACACAGTTCAGTGTTTAATCCTGTTCTGTTCACACACAGTTCAGTGTTTAATCCTGTTCTGTTCACACACACTTCAGTGTTTAATCCTGTTCTGTTCACACACAGTTCAGTGTTTAATCCTGTTCTGTTCACACACACTTCAGTGTTTAATCCTGTTCTGTTCACACACACTTCAGTGTTTAATCCTGTTCTGTTCACACACAGTTCAGTGTTTAATCCTGTTCTGTTCACACACAGTTCAGTGTTTAATCCTGTTCTGTTCACACACACTTCAGTGTTTAATCCTGTTCTGTTCACACACAGTTCAGTGTTTAATCCTGTTCTGTTCACACACACTTCAGTGTTTAATCCTGTTCTGTTCACACACACTTCAGTGTTTAATCCTGTTCTGTTCACACACACTTCAGTGTTTAATCCTGTTCTGTTCACACACAGTTCAGCGTTTAATCCTGTTCTGTTCACACACAGTTCAGTGTTTCATCCTGTTCTGTTCACACAGTTCAGTGTTTAATCCTGTTCTGTTCACACACACTTCAGTGTTTAATCCTGTTCTGTTCACACACAGTTCAGTGTTTAATCCTGTTCTGTTCACACACACTTCAGTGTTTAATCCTGTTCTGTTCACACACAGTTCAGTGTTTAATCCTGTTCTGTTCACACACAGTTCAGTGTTTAATCCTGTTCTGTTCACACAGTTCAGTGTTTAATCCTGTTCTGTTCACACAGTTCAGTCATTTACAGGAGCGGCGACTGCATTCTACAACTGAATTAAGTCCTGAAAACTGCAGGTAGTGATAAACGCGTTTACAAACAGTCTACACACTGCGTACCGCACCGAACCACACTGTTAATAATGAATGTAAACGCGCGTCAGAGATGTGTCTTTTTTTTTATGAGCCTGACTCATTTGTGTTGCCAGATCTGCTAGAAAAAACAGCAAACAAGAACAAGCCCATAATAAACCAAATAAATACAAATGCATTATATTAAAAACAAGACCAAAATATCGCACCCACGACACCCTTGCCTCATTTAGTATGCGCGGTTCTATGAATATGCAAATGAGCCCCGCCTCCACTCACTCACTCACTCAGAGATGCACTCGTTGACGATCACACGTTGATCTGATTGGTTACAAGGTAGTTTGTGATGTCAGAAACACCAGCGATTTCAAAGCGTGTTTTTGAGACTGTCTTTGGTTCACTGCAGTTTTAAGGATTAAATACTCAGCAATGCTGTCGACTTATGAATTTACACATGGATTAACTTAAAGCATATTAAAAACACCAGGGGGACTTTAATAACTCCATAAACTTGATCGTTTTATGAGCCTAGAAGCGCTTATAATAAATGGATATGGCAACAATGCAAGAGAAGCTCAGCCTTAAACAAAACACAGCGGTGATTTATTTTAAATGGCCAAATATAACGAGGTTTGGTCACTGTTATATTAATTTGCAGTAAGTCACGTTCCATTCAATTACGTAATGATAATTTAGGGGATTCACTGCCATATTTAAACGCATTCGTCACTCCTGAAACTTAATTACTAATAGCTATAATGAATTACCATAATTATTACAGAACATCCTGAAGGACTTTTGACTGAGACGATCTCATGACAACTAGACGACACACACCTGATGCGTAACGGCTCCAGCCTCCAGAGAGATCGGGCTTTAGCTCCAGCTTTACCAGTCTCATAGTTCACCAATCTGAAAAACACCAGTCAAAACAAGTTTATATCCGGCAAAAAAGCGTTTAAAATCAACAAAAACGCCCCCCAAAATGCACAATTAAGCTAAATCAATTATGACTATTAAAGTTAAATGAGAAAATGAATGAAAAGTGTTGATTGTGTGCATCAGTTTTGTTTTTGCTACGTTCTTTGCACGTTTTCTGTATATAATTGATTTCCAGTTTGAAAAAACGTTTCAACTAAAATAACCAATGTCAAGTTTTGATTTTCTATTGTAAGAAGCAATAAACTAATCAAAAGTTTGGAGATTTTTTAAATATTTTTCTCTTCTGCTCACCAAGGCTGCATTTATTTAATCAAAAATACAGTAAAAATGTGAAATATTATTATAATGTAAATCAGATGTTTTCTATGTGAATATATAGTAAAGTGTAATTTATTCCTGTGATCAAAGCTGAATTTTCAGCATCATTACTCCAGTCTTCAGTGTCACATGATCCTTCAGAAATCACTATAATATGATGATTTGATGCATTAATATTAATATTTTTATGGAAACTCTGATATTTATTTTTAAGGATTCTTTGATTAATAGAAAGTTCAAAAGAACAGCATTTTTTTTTTAAGTTAAATGTCTTTACGGTCAATTGAGGACAATTTAATGAATCCTTGCTGATTAAAAGTATTTCTTTCTTTCAAAAAAACAAAAAACGTACTGATCTGAATGTGTACTTTCAAATTGTATAATTCTGATGAACTGATTAAATGTAAATGCGTACCTTAAAGCCAATGTAAGTCGCTTTGGAAAAAAGCAACTGCCATATGCATAAATATAAAGGTAAATAAGAATGATTAAAAACAAATAAATACTTCAAATATGAATCTAAAACCGCCAGTAGGAGGCAGCAAATCACTGTCCTAATGAGTGAGTCCTTGAATCTTTTACTCAACCACTGCATTCAAATGGCTGATTGATCCAGAAATCACATCCTTCCCTACATACTGTAGTAGGCAGTACATGTGTCTGAATACACAGACGCAGTTAAATCCTAAAGCTGACTTCACCTTCCCTCAGGGCATTTTGACCCGGAAGTCATTTTTGATCAAATTAAAAAAAAAAAAAATTAGTGTTCATCAGGGGGGTCCCAACTTGCACCACACATACACAAAACATTTTTTTAATGGATTGGAGGAGTTCTGTGGTTGAAATTTAAAGAAGTAACAAATCCTTCCCTTGCGGGTCAATTTAACCTCTTAGGAATGAATGGAATGCGAGGAATGCTTCAGTAAAAACTAAAAATGCTCAAAACTCAAACTAAAAATGCTAAAACTTTACCAAAAATTATTTTATAACGTCTACATGAGTATCTGAATGCATACTGAAGACAAACTGACTTTAGAACCCAGCAAACTCATTTGCTCCATATAGAGCTATAAGGCCATCTAGAGTCATGAAATATCAATATTATATTATTATTTTCCCACAAGAGGTCGGCAAAGACACCCAATGTAAGATATTTAGAGCTGAATTAAAAGGGCAATGCAAATGCATGAAACTCCGCACCTGCAGAGTTATTTTGAATTTAAGTTGAAAATTGTGATTAAATTTTCATTTATGTATTATTTATTGATCAAATCTAGTCATTTAAAGGTAAATCAGATAAAAAAATAACAAAAAATCTCCAATAAAATAAAATAAGCTTTCTGGACAAAAAAAAGAAAGAAAAAAAAAGTTGTATAATTTTAGGGCTTCGGTCACTTTGACCCACGAAAGAAGGATTTGTTACAAAATGCGAGGAAAAGATGAGGGTTAACGGTAACGTCACGTTTATTGATCACCTCAGAAGCGCTGCATGTCATCGAGGACCTTAGACAGAAACAAACACTCTCGATAACAGACATCTCTGACAGATCTGCAATACGTCTGAAGGAGGTCTTTAAAATCCTTTAAAGGAAGGAGTCCCTTTGATTAGATTTCAAGGACAGGACAGAGCTGACAACCCATATCTAACCCTGCAGACGACGCACTGAACGCTAAAAATAGGCCACACGCCTACGAGGAGCTCAGAGACC
>JAPDVR010000013.1:1300574-1328074 GCA_026230005.1 Gila orcuttii
CATTGGATTAAGTCAGGTTCAAAATTCTTGTTTAATTTTATACATACACACACACACACACACACACACACACACACACACACACACACACACACACACATATACTCTATATAAGAATAAAACCGTAAAGTTTGGTGAATGCAAGTATTACTGAAGAGGAGATTTCTGGCTCAGTGTAGAAGGGAAAAACTCATTTTGAGAAAACAGCCTTTAAAAATACACTGTAATTGAAATCTACAGACACAAATAGATAAAGTGCTCTAAAAGATACAGTTAAAAGTGTATTTTGGATGTTTTCTATCCACTAGGCTGAAAAAACACTTTATGAAAAGCCAAAAATTAAGTCTCAAAATTGCCAGCTGCATGAAAAAGCAGAGTTTTTCCCGTAACCGCTGGTTTTGGTGACGCACCTTCCTCCACGTTGCTCCCGGAGCAGGTGGGATGCACGTTCCACAGCGTTTGCATGAACGACGCGTCCACATGGATGTTCCCATTGGATATGGACAGATGCTGTCGGGGACACGGGGTGCAAAATCGTTACCATGGCAACATGTCATCTCGTGTCATGTGGGTTCTATGATGCGTTTGCACCAGAGGTCATAACTGAGAAGCTTTGCATCATGGGTTATGCTTGCATAAATTCATATTAAGCTGTAAAAAAATGAACTGTAACTGTCCACTAACAAACACACTGACTAATGCTGATCATGTCTGACTCATCTGGACCAGAGATCACAATGACTGCAATATATGACAATATTGAGGCTTTTATACTGGAAGTGTCAATCATTTATTTGCTACAGTATATGAAGCTGCTGATGCAAAAAGTGAAATTAAATTAAAAAGTGAATTATTACTAGAAAGATGAAAAAAATGACGACTCCTCGTTTGAACTATAAAACATAACTAGACTTACAGCACTGGGAAGCTTAATAGTCATGGAAATAAGGAAATTAAATGATTTTATAATAAAGATGGGTCCCACTTTATATTAAGTGGCTTTAAGTACTATGTACTTACATTGAAATGAATAATTTGATACAATGGACTTGTGTACATACATGTTTTTACATTGTACTTATATTTTAAAAATACCAGCATGTAATTAAATCTGTAATTAATTTATGTAATTACATTTGTAATTACACAGTTGACCCTTCCCTTACACCTTAACCTACCCTTAAACCGACCCATACCACACACACCTGAACCTAACCTTACCAGTATCACACACACACCTGAACCTAACCTTACCAGTATCACACACACACCTGAACCTAACCTTACCAGTATCACACACACACCTGAACCTAACCTTACCAGAATCACACCTCAATAGCAGCAAAAGTGTTTTACAATACAACATTAACACAATAAGTACATTGTACTTATTTTTCGATGTAAGTACATAGTACTTAAAGCCACTTAATATAAAGTGGGACCTAAAGATATATATATATATATATATATATATATATATATATATATATATATATATATATATATATATATAATATATATATTTAATTATTTAATAATTATATAATACAATTAAAATATGCTAACAGCACTGAAGAGTTTAAAAGTCATGAAAATAAATAATAAATCGATTAATTGAAAAAATAAGTATGTAAATAAATTAAATTAAATTAAATAATACGTTGAACTAACGAATATGCTTACAGCACTGAAAATATGAACTGTAATGCAAATAAAAAAAAGTAAAATGAAGTAAAATAAAATAAATATTTTGAACTATAAAACAAAATATAAACTGAAAAGCTTAATAGTCATGGAAATAATTTTTTAAATAAATTAAAATAATAATAATACATTTTATTTAAAAGCGCCTTTCTCGGCACTCAAGGACACCGTACAGGGATACATAAGACATATAAAAGCACCAGAAATAAATAAACAACATTAAAAAAAAACAACAGAAAGAGGCAGAGCAATTGATATCAAGTGAGATAGGCAGTTTTGAACAGATGTGTTTTTAGTTGCGATTTGAAGTGGGAGAATGAATCGATGTTTCTGAGTTGGGGTGGTAATGAGTTCCCATAGTGGTGAGACGGGCGGGGGGGACAGACAGGTGTATGGAGGAAGAAGATCTAAGGGAGCGGGTGGATGTTGGACCCTGGAGGAGATCAAACAGATATGGGGGGGAAAGTTTGTGGATGGCCTTGAATGTTAACAGAAGGATTTTGAATTGGATACGGAACTGGACCGGGAGCCACTGAAGCTGTTGGAGAACAGGAGTGATGTGGTGAATAGAGGGGGTTCGAGTTATGATGCGGGCAGCTGAATTCTGGACCAGTTGAAGCTTATGAAGGGATTTGTGAGGGAGGCCGAAAAGGAGAGAGTTGCAGTAGTCCAAACGGGAAGTGACAAGACTGTGGACAAGGACGGCGGCAGTGTGTGGTGTAAGGGAGGGGCGGAGGCGATTAATGTTTCGTAGATGGAAGTAGGCAGACCGGGTAATAGTATTGATGTGGTGCTGAAAAGATAATGTGCTGTCATGGATGACACCCAAACTCCTAACCTGGGGGAGGGTGAAAAGGAGGAGTTATCAATAGTGAGTGAAAAACTGTTGGTTTTGGATAAATTAGATTTAGTGCCAATGAGGAGAACCTCAGTTTTATTACTGTTTAATTTGAGAAAATTTTGGGAAAACCAGGTTTTTTATTTCCGTGATACAGTCAGTGAGGGAGGTAGGCGGGAGAGTGAATGAAGGTTTGGTCGAGAGGTAGAGCTGGGTGTCATCAGCATAACAGTGGAATTGAATGTTAAATTTGCGGAATATATTGCCCAGGGGAAGGAGATAAATGATGAAAAGTAGGGGCCCCAGGACAGAGCCCTGGGGCACACCTGAAGTGACAGTGGAGGGATTGGATTTGAAAGACTTAAATTGAACGAACTGAGTGCGGCCAGAGAGGTAAGATATGAACCAGTCTAACGGAGTGTGCGTGATGCCGATGGAAGATAATCTGTTGAGAAGGACGGTGTGACAGATGGTATCAAAGGCTGCACTTAAGTCGAGGAGGATGAGGATGGTAAGGAGTCCAGAATCAGCTGCCATGAGGAGGTCGTTGGTGATTTTGATAAGTGCTGTTTCAGTGCTATGAAGTGGACGGAAACCAGACTGGAACTGTTCATACAGGTTATTGTGGGATAGATGAAAATGGAGTTGAGAGGCAACTGTTTTTTCAAGGATTTTGGAGATGAATGGTAAGTTGGATATAGGGCGAAAGTTATTGAAGTTTGAGGGATCGGCACCAATTTTTTTTAAAATTGGGGTAATGGCAGCAGTTTTGAATGATGTAGGTACAGTTCCAGTGGTAAGAGAGGAGTGGATGATAGCAGAAATTAGGGGAGCCAGGGAGGGAAGGCAAGCTTTAACAAGTTGTGTGGGAAGGGGGTCAAGTTGACAAGTGGAAGCCTTGGATTTCCTAATGAGTTCTGTGATTTCTGAAATAGCGGGGCGCTCGAAGGAGGAGAATGAATGGGTGGATGGGTGAAAGTCGGCTGAGATGCTGAGGTGAGGGATAGATCCCAGGTGCTGGTGGATGTTCTTGATTTTTTCAGTGAAAAATGACATAATGGAGTTGCAGAAGGAGGTTGTATACAAATGAGGGGGGAGAAAGTCCTGGGGTTGGGTGATGTTGTTAAGTAAGGAAAAAAGTGACTTGGAGTTTCCTTTATTGGCAATGATCATACTGGAGTAGTAGTGGGTTTTGGTGCTAGCAACGGAGTCCTTGTAAAGTAAGATGTGGTTATTGTACATTTCTTTGTGAATAGTGAGACCAGTTTTTCTATAAAGACGTTCAAGTTGCCGCCCTTTGGCTTTCATGAGACGAAGATCAGGGGTGAACAAAGGGGCGGAGATAGAAAAAGAAACAATCTGTTTTTTAACGGAGCAAGGGAGTTAAGAATATTATGGAGTCCAGTGTTGTAGTGAGATACCAGATCATCAGGGGTGGATAGATTGTGAGTGGCAGACAGGCAGAAGAAGTGGATACTTGAAGTGAGAGTGACAGGATTGATATTCTTAATATTCCGAAATGAAATAAGGCGTGGTATTTTAGAGATGGAGAGAGTGAGTTTCACAGTAAATGAGATATGAAAATGGTCAGTTATAGGGAGTTCAGCAGCTGTAATGTCAGAGGGGGTGACACCAGAACAGCAGATTAAGTCCAGAGTATGTCCTTTGGAGTGTGTGGGAAAAGTGATATATTGCTGGCATCCAAAACTCTCTAGGCAGGAGGTGAAGTCTTTAGTAAGAGGCAGATTGATATTGTCCATGTGGATATTAAAATCACCCAGCAGTATTATGTTTGATGAGAGAGAGGAAAAGTGAGTGAGAAAATCAGCAAAATCATTTAAAAATTCACTATTCAGTTTTGGGGGGCGATAGACAGTAGCAATGATGGTTGGGGTGGGACCAGACAGCTTGCAGACAGCAGATTCAAACGAGCTAGAGACAGGCACGGAAACTTTCCACTTCTCGCAATAAATTATCACGAGACCTCCTCCCCGGCCGGAGCCACGAGGTTGACAGATGTAAACAAACTAGGGGTGTCACGATTCTCCAAATCCTCGATTCGATTAAATTTTCGATTCTAAGGTCACGGTTCGATTCGATTCTCGATTTTTACATTTACTTTTTTTAAAGCCGAAACCGGCCAATCAGGATGCTCTCTGTCTTGCATGCGCTTCATGAGGCACACACGCAAGGTCTCTCGCTCTCTCCCTCTCTGCCGTGCGCGCGCTATACGGTTTGGAGCACAGTTTTTTCTGTCTCGCATGCGCGCTCTTGCTCGCTCACTGATTCCGGGAGATTTTAACTAATTTGCGTGCATCAGGGAGCCGCTATCAATATGCGGGAGACTCCCGGAACTTCCGCGAGACTTGGGATGTCTGCAAACAGTGGCTTTTTTGAAGCGCGAACGTTGTCAACATAACTCACTGGAAATCCAAAAAACGTCCACACCTGCAACTTCAATGAAAGAGGAGGGGGTTCAAGTTCTGTCGATGGGTCTCCTGAATCTGCAGTTGCCATGCTATCTTTTGAGTGGCTGTAGCTAAGTTAGAGGAGGTTGACCATAGACTCGCAGCACTTCAACACGCGTGTTTTTTTCCGCTTGGCACGCCAACCGGACGTGACATGGGGGCGTGGCAGCATCGACGATTCCATTTTTTAATTCGAAGTTCGAGATTGTGAATTAATTTCGATCAGTGAGCGGATGTTGAGCAGAGGGAAGTTAAGTGCAGTGTTGTCACAGCTGGTGGTGGTGCTAGCCGACCGAGCTAGGCGGGCTAACACACTGTGGTCGACAGCCCGGTTGGTGGAGCGTGGAGGGCGACGTGAGCTGAACCAGATGGACTTTATTACTGTTGAGCTGTTGTGATGGAAATTCCAGCGGGACCCTCGGTTGATGTATCTCGGACGAGGCTGGAAGGCGATGTCTGGATGAAGCTGGAAAGCCTCCGGCGCAGGTCCAGGCAGGTGATAGCGCAGCCGGAGCAGGTCAATGGCCGAATATTGAAGCAAACCCGTCACTAGCAGGTGAGCAGGCAGTAGAAAGAGCCAGGTACAGACAAACAAAATGTAAGTTCTACCGGCCCAGATTGTAGAGGGAGATTTAAGCAGCGTCCACGGCCAGTGAAAACGCCAGATGAGGCTCAAACCAGAACAAAACAGGTGAGCTAACGGCGAGCAGCGGCAGCAAGTTGCGCCAGCGTTCAAGTCAAGTCAAGTCAAGTCAAATATATTTATATAGCGCTTTTCACAATACAGATTGTATCAAAGCTGCTTCACAGTATCAATCAAAACAACTTAATGTTTGTTTATTACTGGAAAAAAGACATCCAAGTTTGGTAGAGCTGATCAATGGTTCACTCGCAGAGAGTGGTGAGCAAAAATCTTAAATTAAATAATACTTTGAACTAACAAATATGCTTACAGCACTCTAAAGTTTAACTCTAATGTAAATAAAATTAGATAAAGTAAAATAACATATTGTGAACTAAAAAACAAAATATAAACTGAAAAGCTTAATAGATGGGGAAATAAAAAATAAATTGATTAATTAAAAAAAGTAAATAAATGAAATTAGATTAAATTAATTAAGAATTTGAAGTAAATAAAAAAACTGCTTACAGCAATGAAAAGTTTAATAGTCATGGAAATAAAAATAAAGTAAAATAAAATGAATATTTTGAAATATAAAACAAAATAAACTGAAGAGCTTAATACTCGCTGAAATTGATACATTTAAAAATGAAATAAGTCAATTAAAAATTAAATACACAAATACATAGAATGACCAAAGAAATATTTTCCAATTTATGTATTTTTTGTCTTTTGATTTTGGTCTGAAAAATGACCTAGGCATGTTCTAGACAGGTTTAGTGAGATACGTTCAATTTTACAGATACACCTGAAGAGAATCAAATGTCATGAAGAAAGTTATGTCTTGTATGTTTAGTTTATTTGATACTCACAAGATAGCGTTCAGAGGAAACACTGACGAGAATGAGATCATCTCCGATGCGCACTTTCTCCCCCTCGGATCTCTGTTTGGATGCGGGATGAATCGTCCACCAACAGGGCTCGCCTGGAGAGAAACACACGACACACATCGTAAACGCTGGACGCTCATCGCCTCTAGGGCTGGGCAAAAAAAAAATCTCGATTTTTAGATGAATCGTTTTTTAAAATCTGGTCGATTCAAAATCGTTTCTCAAAGGCCACGACTCGATTTTTTTCCATATTTATTTATCTATCACCCAAAAGCCAGTATTAGTTTTCCCACACAGTTCACATGTTACAGCGAATGCTGTGAGATTTTATGTGTGTTTTATCTTAAACATAAAATAACCTGATCCTGTTTGATCAAGGTTTGATCGACTGTTCTGACTCGTCCGATTTTCAGCATCAATTTTTCATCTTGCATCAAAATTAGGGATGTCCCGATGACACTTTTTCACTTCCGATACCGATACCGATGCTTGGGCTATTTGCGATACCGATATTAATCCGATATTTTTATTTTATTCTTGAACTAATACTAGGCCTAATAAAATATATGGAAGCACTTTGCTCAATTAGCAACCTAAAAACATCTCACTCAAATGGAGAACAAATACTTCTCCAGTATATAGTCCACAACAACAGTTGATTATGAAAGACTGCCACCCTTTATTCAAACACTACAACAACAAATAAATACAGGCAGGCAGGCTACTTCAGTACTTAAAGCTACCAACAGGTTTAAAGTTAATCATTAACAAGCTTTAAAATTACCCATTGATCCGTGTACTTTTGCGTCCATTCGTTTTTCCTTTTTAACCCGTAAAACGAAAAATTAACGGTTGTTGTATTTTTAAAACGCAAAGTTGAATACCAACATTTTAATTTGAACTGTATGCACACCAAAAGCTGCGCAAAAAAATAAATATTGACGTAAGTTATATATAAATAAGTTATTTTCTGTATGACCTGTATTTTAAGTATTTAAAGTTGTTTCCACTGTTGAAAGGAAACCGGAAGTGTTCGCGCCCGCGCTCCGTGCCATGCAGTGCGCGCTCCACACTCTGCACACACACTTGCTTGGAGGATATGTGTCAAAATCCTGTGTAGCCTAACGTTTACAGCCTACGGTTTATATACTGAGGAGACGGATTGCAAAACCGTGTTTATAGTACACCGAAGGTAGTGGGATGGAGTGTCTGTTGTGAGTTTAGGGGGGCACGTCAGCCAGAGATGTGTGTGTGTGTGTGTGTGTGTGTGTGTGTGTGTGTGTGTGTGTGTGTGTGTGTGTGTGTGTGTGCGTGAGTGAGTGAGACAGACTGCTAGCTGAACAGAGGGTCGCCGAAAGAAGGATCTGAAGTGCCGGTGTTTCGGCTACAAAAACCCGCCGAACTGATCCGAAACCAGCCCAATTTTTATCCACCCGCCCAAACCCATTTTTTGCCCGCAAAATAGATTGCAAAACCGCCCAATATGCGCCGCTTAATTGGATGTCGCAGCAAGGGAAATGCTATATTCAAGCATTGTTGGATAGGTATCGGATCATATTTTTTCTCCCCTCCGATCTCAGATCTAGCGTTCTGGGCCAGTATCGGCACGATATGCTGTGGATCGGATCAGGACATCCCTAATCAAAATCCTGTCTATTCATTGTATGCATTTGAAATATAGAGTTGGGTTCTGTTTTACTGTAACCAAGTGTACCTAAAATAAAAAATCTTTTTATTAATTAACCACTTGTAAACTCTGTTCACTGTTCTTTTTTGTATTAAATCTATATTCATTGAGTCGAATTGAGAATCGAAATCAAAAATCGAATTTAGAATCGAAATCGAATGTTCACTGTTCTTTTTTGTATAAAATCTATATTCATTGAGTCGAATCGAGAATCGAAATCAAAAATCGAATTGAGAGTTTGCGAATCGAAATTGAAGTGGGACAACTGAATCGATACCCCGCCCTAATCTCCTCATGTGATTTCCAGAGGTTCCTGGAGTCTAGAAAACACACTTCACAGTTTCACCTTCAATCCGAACAATCATGCTTCACCTGTCGAGTCTTCTTGAAGTCCCACATCAAATGATAATTTATCCGTCATAGATCGTGACGTCTTCAGACAGGTCAGATACTGCAGCACAAAACATGAAACTTTTTTAACAAAAAAATTAAACATCACTGAACTTAATTAAGCTGGACTGTGACGCTATTTTCTTCTGGAAACAAACTTTTTTGCATTATTTTCCTGTTATCTCTGTAAAGCTGCTTTGAAACACTCTGTATTGTAAAAAGCAATAGCTATATAAATAAATGTGACTTGACGACAGAACCAAAGTTCACCAACCATCCCACTGAAGGAGTGTCTGAGGAGAATAGCGTGGCCGTAGAGTAAGGTCCGGTGTCCTCCGCCCTGGGCCGCCTGCGGACAGAACCATTACAAACAAATAAACATCTGAACCAGTCCCGGTGTTGTGCCCAATTCTGACCCACGCCAAATTCCTACCCCTCTAGTATTGGTAGGTTTAGGATTAGTTGTGGGGGAGGGGGTAGGATTAGGGGCTGCCCACCAGTCCTTGCTTGTTTGTACAATATTTTTGTTTATCAATAGGCTACTGTTATCAAAAGTTATCGTTTTGTATATAGGCTACATAACTCCTGAATAAAAATAAAAATGTGTTTAGTCTGATTTTTTTTTAAAAATAATTGTAAACGGATTTGATTGGTTTGTCGATAGTGAGCGCGGAAATGCATCTGATAATCGGTCTTATTAAGCGAGTCATTGAGTCATTCATTCAAACGATTCGTTCAAACAGCTGATTTATCAAGAATGAGCCAGTTGTTTAAAAATGGGTCATTGAATCTTTGACCCAACGCTTCCCCGGAATACCCTCGGTACCCTCAGTGTGCCGAATACACATATTACATGGTGCTGAAGACATACAGAGTTTCATAACGATATGCCAATGCATTTGTAAAATATAGCATTTTCCGACAATATTCAAAATGGCCGACACCCAAAAACGCTGATATAGGAAAATTGGTTATCGTTCAACTCGGCATACTGCACCGAATCTCCTGACCACTAGACACTGCGCCAAAACTGTGCAGGCAGCCTCAGGTCATGCTTGTCATAACACACACCAAGTTTGGTAAGAATATGCTAAAGCGTTGCGGAGAAATAGCCTCACTTTCGTTTTGCCAGGGACTTCTACGAATTCGTTCATGCGTTATTCGAGAACAGTTTGACGAATCGGCTTGAATTCCCTAACTTTTTGTCGGCATGGTTTGAAGATGATCTGGTTCAATTTTCGTGAAAATCATCACAAAATGTTTCCGAAAATTCAAAATGGGCAGAAAAATGTCCATGATGGAAAATTACGTCATATGGTAATCAATGCAATCGTTATGCAATTGAATTGTCGTGAGCTAAGGTATCAGATGTAAAAAAGAAAAAAAAAACTTTTTTTAAAGAATTTTGTTTCTAGCCAACAAAACCTTACGGTTTTAAAGTTATTAGCACAAACGTGAATGCAACTTTGGACAGCTGGTGGCGCTAGAGGTATTGAGTTAGAGACTCTAAATTTGATATGGTGACAGGTCAGATTGTCCTCTATCTGTGTGCCAAATTTCACAACTTTACCTCAAGCACTTCTATAGCTTGCTATAGACTTCCTGAGAGGAGGAAGACAGAAGAAGAATAAGAACGCCACTGATTTAATAGGATCCTACCAGAGCATGTGACTGATTTCTGTTTGTATTGGATTTCTTGAAATAATGTATCAATTGTAGATTATAAATAGCAGTTAGACAGTCTGTACTTATTAATATAAATGCATTAAATTAACTTAAGCAATTAAAAAACATGGCATTGCCCTTCGTGAACATAACTGCTGTTGCAAAACAGGCACATAAAAAATAAATAAAAACAAGATGAAATGCATAAAGAACTCCACAAAACACATGCGGATTATCATGCCCATAAATAATATTTGTGTGTTGGCTATGGCTATATAGGTTATTTTTAGTTGCACTGATATGATGATTCCATAATGAATTAATTCATTACTCCCACCCAACGCCACCATGTTTTAATAATTTGTTTCCTCATTTTAATTAAAGCAAACACACAAATAACTGTATACTAATTCGTTATCCTACCTGGTTTAGTAAATCGTGCATGGCCACGTTGTAATAATTTGTTTTTTACTGTGCATTTATGTATTGCAACTTAACTAAAACAATATTTGAACTCCATGATCTATTGCTCCACTCGTGCTTAGCTATTTTACAGACTGTCTTGGACTAGCAAATCACCAAAGTGCATTCTGGGTGGAGCGAGTGGCGCTGAGTGGAATGAGCGAGCGCTCACATGGCTACACACCTTCAGTGCTTTGCCCCAATTAACCCGAGCAGATGTAGAATCAGAAACAGCGAGAATCACTCACCTTTCTAATGAACTGCTGCGGGAGGCGTGAAAAAAACACAGAAAAAGAGTGTGAGACAAATGCTTTTGATAAACACCGACATTTGATTGTCATCTTCAGTTCATTGCGTCTAATGTTACACGCTTGCGCTACAGGACACCAAAAGTAAAGATCAGAGCCGCCACCGGTCATCAGGCTCACCGTCTGGACCTTAAAGACATCTGACCTTTAAACAAAAGCCCTGGAGCTTCAAACACACAGTGAAGAGACACTGAGCGACCCAAAGACTGATAGGGGTTAAAGATCTGGGTTACTAACCCATCCGTAAATGCGAGACTAGTGTTTTGAAAGACGCTGTTGACTCTTCGGTCAGTCGCAGTTTAAGTAAAGAGTGCCAGAGAAAAACATGTTGTTCTGATTCAGTATGAGATGTTGTCAGTGTCATTAACATTATTTTCGTAGCTTGTTATTAAATAAAGTCTCTTAGCTCAGAAAAATTTAACTTTTTCTCATGCTAGCCGCGCACAAATGCGCACTACATAGAGAGCAAATGAAATTACGAGCATGCAATGTCGTAGTTATGTAGTCAATTAGTAAGTTATAAAATTACACATGTGCATGTATATATTTAAGAAAATGTGTTATTTATATATCAAAAATGTATATTTATTATATATTATGTGTAAACATATATATACAGTATATACATGCAAATATTCCTTAAATGTATACATGCATGTGTGTGTATTTATATATACAAAATAATTATACACAGTACACACACATATATTATGTTAACACAAACTTTTATTTTGGATGCGATTAATCGTGATTAATCGTTGCCCAGCACTAATAAAGAGCAAATGAAATCACGAGCATGCAACGTCGTAGTTACGTAGTCAATTTGTAAGTTATACAATTACCGAAAAGTACCAATAAATGACAGAACTGGTGCTTCATGTGTTAGCCAGGAAGTTTGGGATTACAGAAGATTCTCGGTCAACAATCGTCAGGTTTTTTAGTCCTGCGGGGTCCCTCAAGGCTCTGTTCTTGGCCCACTTTTGTTTTAACCATATATCTTACTTTTAAGGTCGATTTTTCATAACTATGGGATTTCTTTTCATTTTTATACTGATGAAAATACCTTGGACTTAACTATCAACACTTTGCGCTTGATCGAGAAACGTGTATATATACAGTAGAGAGAGAGAGAGAGAGAGTCGATGTCAGGCGGAAACCTTGTTTTTTCATATTTTGACAGCTCTCAGTGTTTGTGTGAGATTGGCGTGTTTTTGTACTTACGTCATTGTTTTGTCCAGTTTTGGCGAGCATTTCCTGCAGCGCGCGGACAGAGAGCGACTGCTCCAACACGAAGCTACAGATGCACAGATCTGGAGGAACATACTGAAACACACAGAATATCATCAAGACACCCGAATGTAAAGTTTGTCAGGACAAACAGCATTTTAACCTTTTGCTAACATGAATTAGCATGTTACTTTCATGTCTTACCAAATTGCTAACATGTTTTAAAACTTTGCTAACACATTTTAACACTTCCCTAACATGTTTTAGCATTGCCGGTATGTTTTAACACGTTGATAATATGTTTTAACATATTCAAGCTTGAGCATGAATTACCACATTACTAATCGGATTTAACATGCTGTTAGCATGTTTAAGCACATTGCTAACCTGAATTAGCATGTTGATAACATGTTTTAACATTCTGCTAGCACGATTAAGCATGTTGCTGGCTTCTTTATGTTTTATCACATTGTTTTATCACATTGTTAGCATTAATTAGCATGTTGCTAATATGTTTTAGCACATGAAAATAAGTGTTTATTACAGGCACCGTTTAAATGTTTATATTTCAACAACAAATTAATAAAGTTGATATAAAAACTACATTATGTGCAGTTAAATGTTTTACTGTAACAACTTAATTGTTAATGCATTAACAAACATTAACTAATGTAACCTTATTATAAAGTGTTAGCAAAAAATATATTCAAGTTATAATTACAGCTTCAGTGTTTTTAGTCGCTCAGCATCAGAGCTTTATTGTGACTTAAAGCCTGTATTTTAATTCTAACATTGAACACTGTGGAAACTACAAACAATAACAAAAAAGTACTGTAATTGTTTTTAGAACATAAAAACTAACCGCTAATAATAGTCCTAATAGTAGTTCTGCACTCACAAAGAGAAACAAAAACTTCACGAACCCACTAAAGTCACGCTGCATCATGCGGACGGTTCGCCCTGTTTTCCATCGAACAACTCGTCGTCCGTAAGTGTTCAGAGATCATCGTTTTCAGGTCAATACTAGAGTTCATTATGCAAAAGGGACCCGCCCTAAATGAAGCTCGGAGGTGTTGGAGTGTGATTTACTGCCGTTGTAGAGCGTTCAACACGGGTGTTCAGAGGAGAAAACGGCCAGTGAGAGGTTTGGGATCGAAGCCAGAGGCCAGAACATGACAGTTTAAGGCGAGCGACGAGAAGATAAATTAAGCAAACTGCCCTCTCCTGAGGAACAGCGAACAAAAACTGGGAGAAAAAGTGGATCAGGATGTCCGTGATGATCCAGGTGTGCTGGAGAAACTTTCTCTTTATTATTAGGACGGGATGTGTTAAACTTTTTACAGGGATTCTAACTAGCAGTCCCAGATCTCACGCAGACAGCGGCTCTCAATCAGCAAACCAAAGGGCCTGAAGATTAGAGATGCACCGGTATGAAAATTTTAGCCGATACGATAACAGATAATTCTTTATATTTGAATGCCGATAACCGATATATTGGCCGATAAATCTAAATCCAAATTTTTATATAATTTTTGAGAGTCTGATTACAAAAAACACACGTCTCATCATTAAAAGCCATGACCCAAACACATTCGGTATTGGCCGATTAATGTTATCGTTATCGGCCCGATAAGAAAATTTGGCCGATATATATAAAGCCGATAAATAATGTATTATTTCCTTCAGCTGTGACGCTTCAGATGCGCACTGTTCAACATGATGCTTTTGAATTGCTTGAAATGTGATTGGAATGACTTAAAAAAAAGTAGGGATGCACCGATATGAAAATTTTGGCCGATACCGTTTTCTTTTTATATATATATATAAATACATATACATATATATATATATATATATATATATATATATTTAAAAGCCGATAATCTATATATTGGCCGGTAAATCTAAATACAAATTTTATATCATTTTTGAGAGCCTGATTACAAAAACACAAGTCTCACCATTAAAAGCCACGTCCCAAACACACAATTATAAAAATATGCTTGAAATATGATTGAAATCACTTCGAAAAGGAAAATACAGTTTAGTGCAACATGTGTAGCGCAAGTCTATCATATCGGCTACATAAAATTATAATGACAACATTATAATTGTGCGTTTGGGACGTGGCTTTTAATGGTGAGACTTGTGTTTTTGTAATCAGGCTTTCAAAAATGATATAAAAATTTGTATTTAGATTTACCGGCCAATATATCGGTTATCGGCTTTTAAATATAAAGAGTTATCGGTATCGAAAACTTTCATATCGGTGCATCCCTACTTTTTTTAAGTGATTCCAATCATATTTCCAGCAATTCAAAACCATCATGTTGAACAGTGCGCGTCTGAAGTGTCACAGCTGAAGGAAATAATATATTATTTATCAGCTTTAATATATCGGCCAAATTCATCGGGCCGATAATGAAAACATTAAAAATTATCATATATCGGCCGATGCGGATATATCGTGCATCCCTACCTGAAGATGACTTAAAATGACTTGAAATATATATGCGTGGAATCGGGTTTAACGAAGATCTGTGTGAGTGTGATGGGGGAAACAGTTGAGTGACCTTTGACCTCTGTTGTGTGAAGTGAGATAGATTAAATAACAAGGACTCTAGAGAGAGAACAGCAGTGGATGATGGACGAGCGCGTCACATCAAGGCCTCGGAGCTGAAGCCTTTAAACGGTGGATTACAATTCAGAAGATTAAGACCACAACGGATTCCCTCAGTGTAACATCATAACAGAGCCGGTGTATATTTACATGTATTCTATCATAAATGAGTCTGGTTAAAGTGTTTTAAGCGCTCGGCTCATCAGGTGTGAAGGTGGATCATTAGTTCTCTTTCTCCCTGAGGAACGACGTCTCTCATAAGAATAGAAAATGCACAATAAAGACAAACCAGCAGCGAGAGCGGCGATACATCATCCCTGTCTCTGCTAATTACTATCATATCCTTTAGTCACGAGGCATTGAGTCGTTCCTCCTCTGAGACGCTGATGAACACACAACGGACACTCAACACGCTAAACTCAACAACATCTATCCCGTTAGTGGCATCTATGTGCGGGATACACAAACACCAAGAGCCATAATTACAACAATAACTAATATACAGACAGCTGGGTCATTTCATGTCAAATCAACCAAATTTCGGAAACTACCCCAGCTCAAATTTTTGATTTTTTTTCTGTACAACTGAGAATTGAGTTTGAGACAAACATAAATTACTCTGAAATGTTAATTTGGGAATTGAGAGATGAAACCACGTTGATGACCCAAGTCTGTAGTGGAGTAGTGTATTTAATGTGAAACTAGAGGCTGTGAGTGTGTGCGTGTGTGTGTGTGTGTGTGTGTGTGTGTGTGTGCGTGTGTGTGTGTGTGTGTGTGTGTGTGTGTGTGTACCCCACCACATCTGTTCTGTGCAGTGCGGATTGGATCAATTCCTTTCCTAGAGCTCCTCCTGTCCGATTTTAGGGAAAAATCTGATCTATTGGTCATTAATCCTATAGATTACTCAGGCGCGCTGAAAGAACAGCACAGACGCAGTGTAATATGATACACCAGTGTTTTGCCAGATGAGAAGTTTATCGATGTATCATCTTTCTATATCTTTTAATTCGTTTATAATCGTTTTAATTTTCCTTGCTTTAATTTTGTGATTATTTTAATTCATTTCTGTGTAAATCACTTTGAATTACCATAGTGTATGAAATGTGCTATATAAATAAACATAAATAGTGATGAAAGCCAAAATATTGAATGTCACAGATGTACATTTACCAAGTGAGGGTCAAAATGACAATTTTCACCTGAGATTTGGAGCCAAATTACAGGGGGGTAAAAGTGACTTTAGAAAGATGGCAGCATCATTATTTTATTTTTACACAGAGATTGGTTAATGTATTAGTAAAATCTGTTGACTTTAGCAATCTTTGTTTCATTATATGCCAACGGTGACCGTTCAAAAATGGGAAAAAGCACTTATTGTGTTTTTTTTCCTAAAGTTTACATGTATGTAGTGGCATCTATGTGTGGGATTCCCAAACACCAAGAGCCAGAACCACAAACATAACTAATATACAGACAGCTATGATCAAAACAATAAGTAATGATAACTAGGGGTGTCCGATATTGACAAAAAATGATATCTCGATATTTTCGGGGATTTTCTCGATTACGATAATTAGACGATATTTTGATGAGTGTGTTTATTATGTTGGTACCTTTGCAGGTTTAGGACTGCCGTGGACAGAGACTCCTGAAGCTTTTTCTGTGCGGTGGTCAGTTCACAGCAGTGACAGAAATCATCTTTTACAATCAGTTTAAATGGATTTTTACCTTTTTATGGGCGTTTTCACCTTTATAAAGCCATTTTTTAACCTAATTAAATGTATGCATCAGGTTTTGTGTCAAATTCTTACATTTAATCAATAAATTCAATTAGTATAATGATACACAATAGGGCTGTTACCAATCAAATGAAATCAGTATCAACAAAAGTCATCTTTGCAATGAAGATGAAACACAGAAGCTGCATCTGAAGTTTAGATGCTTTTACACTGTTTAATGAAGCTCAGAGGGACATGAATGTGTTTAACCTGATGTTACACATGCAGAAATAATGTAAACATAAAACGTTGAATATTGATATTTGAAAGGATTTAAAATATGAAAAGATACTTTAAATGTGAAATTAAAACTGCCAGTAGGTGGCTGTTAATGAATGAGTCATTGCGTTTCAACCGATTCATTTAAATGGCTGATTCATTCAGGAATGAATCATTTCTCTTAATGAGTGAGTCATTGAATTATTCATTCAACTGATTTGTTCATTCAGTAAACACTTTTAATTTTGAATATTGACGGCAACTATAATAACCATAACAATAACTATGATGATAACTATAATATTAACTATAACAATAACCTCAATGACAACTATGATAATTTTGATGATAACTATAGCAAAAGCTATAGGAGGAACTAACAACCACATCCAAAACAATAATGAGAACCATAACAACTACAGTAATAACAATTACTACAACAATATCAAAACACAATAACTGTGATAACTATGATAACTACAACAATAACCATAATGATGATAACCAAAACTATATTGCAGAGCTGCACGATTCTGGATAAACTAAGAATCACAATCATTTTGTTTAAAGTAAAAATCACGATTCTCCCATGATTTTGAAGACAACTAAACAAAATAACATGTAATTCACTTTCACAGATATTCTGTAACAATGTTAATTGCTGGGATCTATTTAAAAGTATTTAATTCATTTGAATTATTTTTTTTAATTGGGTTGAGTGAATGATTAAATGACTCACTTATAAAGACTTCACTTGTTTCATTACTGGATGAATCAGCATTTTTGAATGAATCTCTTGAATATATGATTCAATGACTCGCTCATAAAGACTTCACTTGTTTCATTACTAGATGAGTCAGCATTTTTGAATGAATCTCTTGAATATATGATTCAATGACTCGCTCATAAAGACTTCACTTGTTTCATTACTAGATGAATCAGCATTTTTGAATGAATCTCTTGAATATATGATTCAATGACTCACTCATAAAGACTTCACTTGTTTCATTACTAGATGAATCAGCATTTTTGAATGAATCTCTTGAATATATGATTCAATGACTCGCTCATAAAGACTTCACTTGTTTCATTACTAGATGAATCAGCATTTTTGAATGAATCTCTTGAATATATGATTCAATGACTCGCTCATAAAGACTTCACTTGTTTCATTACTAGATGAATCAGCATTTTTGAATGAATCTCTTGAATATATGATTCAATGACTCACTCATAAAGACTTCACTTGTTTCATTACTAGATGAATCAGCATTTTTGAATGAATCTCTTGAATATATGATTCAATGACTCGCTCATAAAGACTTCACTTGTTTCATTACTAGATGAATCAGCATTTTTGAATGAATCTCTTGAATATATGATTCAATGACTCGCTCATAAAGACTTCACTTGTTTCATTACTAGATGAATCAGCATTTTTGACTGAATGATTCAATGACTCACTCATAAATACTTCACCTGTTTCATTACTGGATGAATCAGCATTTTTGAATGAATCTCTTGAATGTTTGATTCAATGACTCACTCATAAAGACTTCATTACTGGATGAATCAGTGTTTTTGAGTGAATCTCTTGAATAAATGATTCAATAAACACATTTTTTAAACAATCACTATATTTATTAATTGTATCCTCAAACCAGAGTAAGAACAGGCTGTCAGCCTCGTTGACAGGATTAAAAGCCTCACCTTGGCCTCTGATGTAGGCTCCAGGTAACACAGCCGGTTTCCCAAACCCTCAGCGCTCAGACAGAACTTGCGGTTTTCCTTCTGAATGCAGGCCACACACTGCAGGACCACCTCATCGTCCTGGCAAACACAGGGTTATCACGGTGTTTAAATTAATGAATAAAAAACGTTTGAAAAGATCAACAAACTTCAGTGTTTCAACAAAAGAACATTTTACATTTAAATATAATACAACAATATACAACAAAATGTTTAAAGTCAACAAATGTTTCAAACGGATTAAAGTTCAAAAGTGATATCTCGTATCTCTATAAAAGTGAGTGTGTGTGTGTGAGAGAGAGTGAGTGATAGAGTGAGTCTGTGTGTGTGTGTGTGTGTGTGTGAGTCTGTGTGAAAGTGAGTGTGGGTGTGTGTGTGTGTGTGTGTGTGTGAGCATATCAGTCACTGTGCTGCAGTTTACTCATTGTAAACATGGAAACAGATCAGTCTGAATCCTCTCCATTAATTAACCTTTGTGATCATAATCTTAATTGTTTTTGCTGCTCACATTCGCAGAGTTAAGTGTGTGGGTTCATTGACCTTTGACCCTGTGTGATGCACCAGTGCAGATGTCAGTTAGCAGCTTTATGTTTAATAAAGCAGACGGTGGGATCTGTGAGTGACTGCAGAACCTCGTCTGATTAAATTAAGCATCTGGATACACACACACACACCCACACACACACTCACGCGGACACACACACGCTCACACACATGCTCACACACGCACACGCTCACACATGCTCACACACACGCTCACACACACGCTCACACACACGCTCACACACACACGAAGACATTTTTTCGAGGAAAAAATGCTTTAATATGTGATTTTGGTGATTTAAGAAGAGTTTAAGGGATAAAATGATGGACTGCAGGGAGACTTTAAGTGATTGTTGTGTCTGAATCATGAATCATTGTTCTGAGGTCCTGCCGAAGTGAATCATGAGCGCTCAGACAGAGCGGATGCAATTATTTCCTGTTCCTGTGACTCAGATCGGCTAATAACGCTTAACACTGCACAAAAATCACACAACACACTCATCACACACAACACACTCATCACACAACGCACACATCGCTAGTGTCCATCCATCACATCTAATGAGATAAGAGAAACCTTAGAAACCAAAGAACGCACTAGAATAAATGATTCTCCTAATACTCTCATTTAACACAGATTATTATCTGTTCAACTGAATTATCAAAGATACCTTTATTTGAAGGTAATTAAACGCCACTGACGTCTGATATGACTGAGACTGAAGAGAGCTTTAATGCTTCGCCCGAACGAGTTTATGAGCCAAACTCATAATGAACATAATGATTCGTTTACAGAGCAAATAAACGTCAAAACTCCTGCACTGCATATTTACTGTTGCTCATCCAGTGAAGATCTAGACTAATAAAAGCATCTGCTAAATGAATAAGAAATATAGCCAGAGGACAAAAACATATTCATGCTACAATACACACGACATCATCAACAGCAAATGTCAGGAGGATCCAGGTCATTTCCCAAAGGAAAAGAGGAATCATAAACCTGAAACATTTACATTGATGCTTTAATCCAAAGCGTAAATATGATCAGATTCCCTGGGAATCGAACCTGAACAGGTTCAGTACGTCAATTTTCTTACAGAAAATAAGCTCTACACTAGTGATGCACCGATAAAATAATTTGTCCGATACCGATAACCGATAATTATTTATATTTGAAAGCCGATAACTGATACATTGGCCTATAAATCTATAAAATACTTTTTGAAAGCCTGATTACAAAAACACAAGTCTCATCATATTGATGACCTTTTTTTTTTATTTTTATTTTTTTAGGTTTTTAGCTTTTTTAGGTTGTGTGTTGCAATTGTTGGAGCTTGTATTGCAAGATAAATTTCCATGTACACGGACAATAAAGTGCTATCTAATCTAATCATGTCCCAATCACACTATTATAATGATGTTCTCATTATAATTGTATGTCTATATGACAGACTTGCGCTGCACAAAGTTTATCCCTTGAAAACGCTCTTTGTGTTGCCAGGCCAGTTGATGAACACTTTGTAAAAAATACACGCGTCTATAGACTGTTTTTGTAGATTACACGAAGACCATAACGGTATCATTTCAAAAGTTTGCTTTTTCGGGCTCTAAAATGCCGTTGTCACGTAAATGATCGGCCAAAACGCATACGTTTTCAGTATTTAGTTGAAAACTGTGTTGTGTAAACGGTTCAAAAAGTGAATCATTTTGCGAATCAATTGATTCAGACTGTTGATTCAGACTACTCAGTTTCTCCCATCACTATTAGTTTATATTAACAATCATTAACTAGAGATGCACCAATATGAGCAATTAATGTTATGTAGCCGATATGACAGACTTGCGCTGCACATGTTGCACTGAACTGTATTTTCCTTTTTTTAAGTGATTTCAATCATATTTCAAGCAATTTAAAAGCATCATGTTGAACAGTGTCTCAGCTGAAGGAAATAATACATTATTTATTGGCTTATATATATATATATATATATATATATATACACTCACCTAAAGGATTATTAGGAACACCTGTTCAATTTCTCATTAATGCAATTATCTAATCAACCAATCACATGGCAGTTGCTTCAATGCATTTAGGGGTGTGGTCCTGGTCAAGACAATCTCCTGAACTCCAAACTGAATGTCAGAATGGGAAAGAAAGGTGATTTAAGCAATTTTGAGCGTGGCATGGTTGTTGGTGCCAGACGGGCCGGTCTGAGTATTTCACAATCTGCTCAGTTACTGGGATTTTCACGCACAACCATTTGTAGGGTTTACAAAGAATGGTGTGAAAAGCGAAAAACATCCAGTATGCGGCAGTCCTGTGGGCGAAAATGCCTTGTTGATGCTAGAGGTCAGAGGAGAATGGGCCGACTGATTCAAGCTGATAGAAGAGCAACTTTGACTGAAATAACCACTCGTTACAACCGAGCTATCCAGCAAAGCATTTGTGAAGCCACAACACGCACAACCTTGAGGCGGATGGGCTACAACAGCAGAAGACCCCACCGGGTACCACTCATCTCCACTACAAATAGGAAAAAGAGGCTACAATTTGCAAGAGCTCACCAAAACTGGACAGTTGAAGACTGGAAAAATGTTGCCTGGTCTGATGAGTCTCTATTTCTGTTGAGACATTCAGATGGTAGAGTCAGAATTTGGCGTAAACAGAATGAGAACATGGATCCATCATGCCTTGTTCCCACTGCGCAGGCTGGTGGTGATGGTGTAATGGTGTGGGGGATGTTTTCTTGGCACACTTTAGGCCCCTTAGTGCCAACTGGGCATCGTTTAAATGCCACGGCCTACCTGAGCATTGTTTCTGACCATGTCCATCCCTTTATGGCCACCATGTACCCATCCTCTGATGGCTACTTCCAGCAGGATAATGCACCATGTCACAAAGCTCAAATCATTTCCAATTGGTTTCTTGAACATGACAATGAGTTCACTGTACTAAAATGGCCCCCACAGTCACCAGATCTCAACCCAATAGAGCATCTTTGGGATGTAGTGGAACGGGAGCGTTGTTCCCTGGATGTGCATCCCACAAATCTCCATCAACTGCAAGATGCTATCCTATCAATATGGGCCAACATTTCTAAAGAATGCTTTCAGCACCTTGTTGAATCAATGCCACGTAGAATTAAGGCAGTTCTGAAGGCGAAAGGGGGTCAAACACAGTATTAGTGTGGTGTTCCTAATAATCCTTTAGGTGAGTGTATATACAGGTCCTTCTCAAAAAATTAGCATATTGTGATAAAGTTAATAATTTTCCATAATGTAATGATAAAAATTAAACTTTCATATATTTTAGATTCATTGCACACCAACTGAAATATTTCAGGTCTTTTATTGTTTTAATACTGATGATTTTGGCATACAGCTCATGAAAACCCAAAATTCCTATCTCAAAAAATTCGCATATTTCATCTGACCAATAAAATAAGTGTTTTTAATACAAAAAAAGTCAACCTTCAAATAATTATGTTTAGTTATGCACTCAATACTTGGTCGGGAATCCTTTTGCAGAAATGACTGCTTCAATGCGGCGTGGCATGGAGTCAATCAGCCTGTGGCACTGCTGAGGTGTTATGGAGGCCCAGGATGCTTCGATAGCGGCCTTAAGCTCATCCAGAGTGTTGGATCTTGCGTCTCTCAACTTTCTATTCACAATATCCCACAGATTCTCTATGGGGTTCAGGTCAGGAGAGTTGGCAGGCCAATTGAGCACAGTAATACCATGGTCAGTAAACCATTTACCAGTGGTTTTGGCACTGTGAGCAGGTGCCAGGTCGTGCTGAAAAATGAAATCTTCATCTCCATAAAGCTTTTCAGCAGATGGAAGCATGAAGTGCTCCAAAATCTCCTGATAGCTAGCTGCATTGACCCTGCCCTTGATAAAACACAGTGGACCAACACCAGCAGCTGACATGGCACCCCAGACCATCACTGACTGTGGGTACTTGACACTGGACTTCAGGCATTTTGGCATTTCCTTCTCCCCAGTCTTCCTCCAGACTCTGGCACCTTGATTTCCGAATGACATGCAAAATTTGCTTTCATCCGAAAAAAGTACTTTGGACCACTGAGCAACAGTCCAGTGCTGCTTCTCTGTAGCCCAGGTCAGGCGCTTCTGCCGCTGTTTCTGGTTCAAAAGTGGCTTGACCTGGGGAATGCGGCACCTGTAGCCCATTTCCTGCACACGCCTGTGCACGGTGGCTCTGGATGTTTCTACTCCAGACTCAGTCCACTGCTTCCGCAGGTCCCCAAGGTCTGGAATCGGTCCTTCTCCACAATCTTCCTCAGGGTCCGGTCACCTCTTCTCGTTGTGCAGCGTTTTTTGCCACACTTTTTCCTTCCCACAGACTTCCCACTGAGGTGCCTTGATACAGCACTCTGGGAACAGCCTATTTGTTCAGAAATTTCTTTCTGTGTCTTACCCTCTTGCTTGAGGGTGTCAATGATGGCCTTCTGGACAGCAGTCAGGTCGGCAGTCTTACCCATGATTGCGGTTTTGAGTAATGAAACAGGCTGGGAGTTTTTAAAAGCCTCAGGAATCTTTTGCAGGTGTTTAGAGTTAATTAGTTGATTCAGATGATTAGGTTAATAGCTCGTTTAGAGAACCTTTTCATGATATGCTAATTTTTTGAGATAGGAATTTTGGGTTTTCATGAGCTGTATGCCAAAATCATCAGTATTAAAACAATAAAAGACCTGAAATATTTCAGTTGGTGTGCAATGAATCTAAAATATATGAAAATAATTAACTATCACAATATGCTAATTTTTTGAGAAGGACCTGTATAGCCAAACATTTCTTATTGGGCCGATAACGATAACATTAAAAATGGTAAATTTAAATTAAAAACATATATCCGCCGATACCGATATGGTGGCCGATTTATCGTGCATCCCGAATAATTTTTAAACTATAAAGGGAACCCTGTCAGTCACTTCATCACTATAGTATTAAAGGTTACAATGTAACAAATGTATTACATTTCTACAGTTATTTTTCTAGCTAACTATCGAGTTTATGGTCACTGAATGGCTTTAAATGTGACATTATTCTCCAGCTGTTTTATTGGCTGATTGATGGATTATATGAGACACATATAACACTGAATCTTTCAACACTTTCTGATGTTCATTGATGTTTATTTGCTGCTGTTATTTAGATTTATTTATAATTATGCACGCACACAGTAGTAGTAAAGAAGAAGAGATGATCGTTTCAACTGTCACACACATTAAAGACACACACACACATTGATAAAACTGACAGAATTTGAAAGTTGATACTTTCTTAAGCAAGCTTATTGCAGTTATTGGATGGCAAGCGACCGACACAATGAAAACAGAAAACCACACAGACTAAAAGATTGATATCAGTTCATAAAACTGCAGATTAATCGATATTGTCCATCCAGCCCTAATAAACACAATGAGAGCACAGCAGGTTTATAGAGAAACACTGCGTCTGCATTTATCCGTGCTGATGGACGTTTTGATTAAACAAACACACACACACACACTGCTGAGCACAAACAACTCAGACTGGGATTTAACATCAGTTTACCACTTTACACTGGCTGGAGGAAAAGAGCACAGGGTTTCTATTCCTGCGCTGTGTGTGTGTGTGTGTGTGTGTGTGAGACATGCTGAACTCAACAGTCACATGACCGTCTGAACAACCAGACAACGCAGGAATGTCACTGAGTAAAAGCATCTACTAAACGAATACATGTACATTTGTTTGGGGAAGGAGCTTCTGGTAATGCTTCAGGGTTTTTATTTTACAGTGAAATATTAATAAAGTATTATTTCTCATTTTCTTTATATATATATATATACACACACACACACATACACATATATCATATATAGATATATATATATACTGCCATTCAAAAGTTTGGGATCGGTAATATTTTTAAAAGAAGTCTCTTCTGCTCACCAAGACTGCATTTATTAGATTAAAAATACAACAACAAAAACAGTAATATTGTGAAATATTATTCCAATGTAAATCAGCTGTTTTCTATGTGAATATAAAGTAAAGTGTAATTTATTCCTGTGATCAAACTTATTGAACAAGATTTTGTCCAAATTGTGCAGCCCAACAAACAAGCACAGCAAAAAACTTTTTTTTTAAATGTTTAAATTGCAATTCTATTACAAAAAAAAACAATGAATAAGAAATAAGAATAAGAAAAAAAAAAAAAATGCAATTGAATCCCCCCCTCAAAATCATGCAGCACTACAACATACTCTTATAAATTTGTATAATTTTTTTAATATTGTGTCTATCACAGTTTGATTCTCAAACAAATGACTCATTTGAATCAATTATTTAAATGAGTCATTAATAAAAACACCCTCAGGACTCGTTCGAATCTTCACTGAGTGTGTGAATCCAACAGACTAAACACAGACGATGCTCACATCAGACATGCTCCAGATTAACCATCTTCTGTTTTATTCCACACATCTCGCAGTAAAGCCCACATTAGACACAGCAGGATCCGTGCGGATCGGGAAGAGCCAGATCCGAGTCTAATGTTGCGTTTCTGTGGAAACTGAGACTTTAAATGTCAGGAGGGGAAGAGATCAGATGCTGGTGCATTATGGGATTATTTCAACTTGACAAGCATTCAAAAAAAGCACAGATAAATAATAAAAAATCATAATGCAATTACACTTTGCATGATATTTAAGATGTTATTTGACAAGCGTCTTTCAGAAAGATGACGAATCATAATCTGATGTTCATCTCCACACAATAAAAGACAGCTAGTTAAACTACCCTGCTTTTCTACACAGATATAAATTATTAAATTGCTAAAGTTTTATGAATTCAAAAGATTAGACACTTTTTTGATTATTAAAATTGAATTGAACCAATTTTGGGAAAAAATCAAATGCGTTTTATAGGGTAATTTTTTGTTAATTTGCATAAGTTTCATGATTTCAATGAATTAGAAATGCTTTTTTATTGCTAACATTAAAATAAAATAAACATAAAATTCAGCTTTGATCACAGGAATAAATTACACTTTACTATATATTCACATAGAAAACAGCTTATTTACATTGGAATAATATTTCATAATTTTTTCTTTATTTTTGATCAAATAAATGCAGCCTTGGTGAGCAGAAAAGACTTCAAGTGTGTGTGTGTGTGTATATGGTTATATAATGATTATATCGGCCACCATTATTAGTTTGAGTGTTTCATTATGAGGCCCTTTTTGTGTGTGTGTGTGTGTGTGTGTGTGTGTGTGTGTGTGTGTGTGACTGAAGTCTTTCATACAGTGATGTCAGCGCTGAGTGAAGCACTTCACAATAGAGGAGCGTTTCTTCTTTTACAGGATCAATAGCTCATTACAGCAGACATTCTGTGTGTGTGTGTGTGTGTGTGTGTGTGTGTGAGATAGTGCGTGTGGGTGTTAGAGAGAGTGTGTGTGTGCGTGTCTGTTAGAGAGTGTCTGTGAGAGTGCATGCGTGTGTGTGTGTGTGTGTGTGTGTGTGAGAGAGAGTGTGTGTGTGCGTGTCTGTTAGAGTGTGTCTGTGAGAGTGCGTGCGTGTGTGTGTGTGTGTGTGTGTGTGAGTGAGTGAGTGTCTGTTAGAGTGTGTCTGTGAGAGTGTGTGCGTGTGTGTTGTGTGTGCGTGCGTGCGCGCGTGCATGCGTGTGTGTATGTGCGTGTGTGTTCATCCGTCAGTCTGAACAATCACAGGACGCTTCCAGATTAAATGACAGTGATATTTCCCCATCAGGATTTAATGAAAGTGAATTTACTGGCTGTAAAGGTGAGCGAGAAACACACAGAAATCAATATGATGCTAGGATTGTTAAACGTGACATTTTTAAGATAAACCTGGATCAATTATGAAGGACTGTTACACAAACTCATACATATCTATATCTTAAACAATCAAAACAATCTAAACACACAAACCGTCAGATCTAATATAACAGAAAACTGAAAAGCATTAGTAACGAATATCATATATAATTTACAAGATACTTCAAAGTTACCATGGTAAGAAAAACTAAAACACTAAACATAAGCTAGGCTTCGGTTCGTGTGTGTGGCGGACAGATCCCGTTTAATTCAGGATGAAAAGGTTCCATCAAACTGAATTAAACTCTATCCTGATGTGGCCTTTATCACAGACGACTGTTGAGTGCAGATCACACCTGATACACACACGCGCCCATGCACACACACACGCACGCACACACGCATGCACGCACGCACACACGCACGCGCACGCACGCACGCACACACACACGCACGCGCACACACACACGCACACACGCGCAC
>JAPDVR010000013.1:1335574-1345574 GCA_026230005.1 Gila orcuttii
TTGTTAATGTATCTTATTCGAGATAGGAATATGTTTCCCCTGTTCATGTGTGTAGCTTCTATTTGTTTATATTGCATTATATTGATGAAGCATCTCAAGGGGCTTATCCTAAATAATAAAATTTGTTCCATTTGTTACATATCTATTTATTTATTAATGTTGTTGCATATCTGGATGATGGATAATAATGTGTGTAATTTTGTGTTTTTTGTCAATGATAATATTGTTGATAATATTTACACTGATATAGGCTTATTGATGAATCCACTGCCTCAAAACTAAACAAAAATTGTGAATTGCCCAAATCTGTCAGTCATTCCTCTTTTTGAGCACAGATCTGAACTTAAAATGGTAAGTGATTTTTGCAGAAAGCAGCTTCAAAAAATGAAAGTGTAAAAAAAGTAATAGAAGTTTAAATTTACTGTAAAGCAAATTTACTGAACTAAACATTCTTTATTTTGCACAAAATATATATTTTACAAAATAATTTGGACTCTAAAATTGAGCCGTGCGTCTAACCAAGGTGTGTCCAAATTTGAATTTGACATCACAAAAACTGAGCCTCTAAAAGGATGTAAAGTACCACAATAGGGTTTGTGGTAACAATAAAAAGCAGGTGTCTGACAGTAACTGACGCAGTTTATTCAACACATCACACTGTCATATTATGGGGTTGTTTAATTGCACTGCTAGAAAAACAAGCATTTGAGCTCAGAGAACAAACCTGTTCTTCTTCAAGGAGATGCTAAATGACTTTGGCTCTTCGTGCAGTGAGTAAAGTAGATAACTGGGACACTGTACTGAGTCTGCTGCTGTTTTCAAGGTCACACACACACACACACACACATGCTCTCTCTCTCTCTCTCTAATAGAGCGATTCATTGGTAAAATTACGTCAGGCTCACAACAGGTTGTAACTGCAGCAGATAAACAAACAAGTTTTATTGAACAATGTCTACAGAAACTAATACAGCAAGAATATAGAAATCATTTCACATCATAAGTCATATATCTCAAAAAAGCATTGACAATCTCTGGAATGAATGTATCATTGATTAATTCGTATGACCCAGTGACCCGTGTGACTCTGCATGTCAATATTTAGGACTGTTACAAACTGCTTTGACACTCGATTGGAAGATCCAAACGCAGTGTTATTACATAGAATCATAATCCACACATCAGCCAAAAACACAGAGAAGATCAGATCCATAATACAGGAACGCAGAGAAAGTGCTCAGGAATGCAGTTTAACAAACAAGACTTCAAAAGGTGTGTGGGAGTTTAAACACACAGCTTATATAGGCCAACATTAACATTAACAAGCAAATGACACACAGGTGCAAGTAATCAAACCACGATTTATGAGATATGCATTTAGCTGACCCTTTTATCAGAACAATATTCACAATGTACAT
Source organism: Gila orcuttii (assembly GCA_026230005.1). Lineage (NCBI taxonomy): Eukaryota > Metazoa > Chordata > Actinopteri > Cypriniformes > Leuciscidae > Gila > Gila orcuttii. The sequence continues at coordinate 1,336,993 of JAPDVR010000013.1, forward strand.
TCCAGGTTTATTAGAAAGCTAGATTATGAAATCAGCGAAAGCAGAGGTTAAATGCAAGGATTTGTATTGATATCATTATTATTATTATTATTATTATTATTATTACTATCATTGTTTCTGGGGCCTGTACCATGATGGTAGTCGAACAAACTCTGGGTTGCAGGATTAGTTTCGAGTTGACAAAACCAAACCAATCCAACCAGTTTTTGTTGTACCATGAGCTGATCATCAACTCTCTCTGTCAACTCAGGCTTTATCCTGAGTTTAGGAGTGACATCAGTAGCGAACAGCCAATCACACGCTGAGAAAGAGTGAAACTGAGATTCATCTCTCACGAGAGAAGCAGAGATTCACTTCTCTCTTCTGCAGAATATTACGTGATTATTAATAAAAGAATTTAAACAAATTTACACAGCAAGAAGAAAATAGCTGTCCATGAAAGAGGACAACTAATATAAAAAAGTTTGCTATATCAGTGCAAGTAAAAGATGTTAAGTTAGTTTATACAGTTGATAAAGGTATAGAGAAAATGTAACATTTAAGCTCACATGTAGTTATTTTATAGCTTTATCTATTGATTCTAAAGCGTATTTATATTACCTTTATATATTTATTCCTTTAAACTGTGCGTAAAAATAATTGATAAACTAAAATTGTACATGTGATCGATTAATAATTACATAAATAATATCTAAATCATACAAAATTATTATTCTAAATAAGCATTACTAAAAGCCAGACGATTTTGTCTTTAAAAATCATTTGCTATGTAGTGACCTTTAATTTGGAGTAGAAACAGGTGGAGTGACTTTATCGCATCAGACATGTGACACTTTCCTCACAGCTGATTGGTCCAAGTTCGGTTTGAGATCTCTTACCTGGAACATCACCTGACCCGGACCAGGTTAGCCGTGGAGCGTTAGTTACTATGGCGATGAACACGCTAAAAGTCAAACCAGTTTCATGGTCCCTAAAACCCAGGATTGGTGCAAACTAAACTGAAACATATCGGGCTATCCACATAAACCGGCTTCATGGTACAGGCCCCTGGTGTCTTTGCAGATGTGAACGAGTTTAGTGTTATTTCTTCTTGGTTTCATGCCATTCTAAGATCAACAATTATATGTGAGACAATTCAGGAGGACACATGTTATTATATCTTTCCCTCTTGTTTTGGTCAACATTATTATTTGTATTATCCTTTATTTAACCAGGAGAATCACATTGAGATATTGCTTTCTCTTCCTCCAGAGAGTCAAGATGGCAGCACATCGATTCACACAAAAGAATCGCAATTTACATAAATTAAATAAATCAAATCAAATCAAATCAAGAGAAACAATTGCAAGTGCCATTTAAAACATTGTGCAAGAGACATTTAAAAGTGCTCAAGGTTGATTAAGTACATTTTGCAATTCATTCCAAACCCAAAGGAGCATAAAAAGAAAAAGCACATTTACCAGATTCTGACAATATCACTATATCACTTTTAAATAGTAAAATATCACTATTAGATTTAGACTTTTTAGGGAACATTAGATATCTTTGATTTGTAGTCTTCTGCTGCCTCCTAGTGGTGTGACTGTAAAACAACATGCATTACTTCATTTGGCCAAATCATTCAGTGTTAAATTCATTAAGAATTACCTTTATTGTTGGGTCATTATATGCATATTTTCAAAACGTATTAATAATATCATTAAAACATTAAATATTTAAAAATATATATTTTTTAGCCATTTAAATGGCTACAGCATTTAAAACAATATAAACAATCGATCATCTTGGGGTATTCTTTTCTTCTCGTTTCTTGCTGTAATAAATGATCACTTTACCTAAATTAGACTGGTTTGTGTGAGATGTTTTCCAGTACACGTCCAGTGTTTTGATGTTGCACGCATTATTCTCCATGGACTTAAAAGGTTTGTAACAGTGTGCATTTGCATCAAAATTGTGATGAGCTTTACTCGATATTAATTCCTATTAATTGATGTATATTGTTTCTTTTGAAAGCCAGATATTAAACCGAAACAGCCTTTATAAGCTTTGCTTCTTGCACTATATCAGAGACTAAAGGACTATCTATAGTTTCAGCTAAAGATATATAGTTACTGTTACTACAATAAACCCATAAACCCATGTTTATGGACTGGATCTTCAAACACTGTAAGCAGTTTTCCTGCAATCATCTATGTCAACTTCTTATGAAAGCTGGTTTCTATTTTTATTTATTTATTATGTTTTTATTATTATTATTATGTTATGGCCAACAACAACTGAAAAAAAAAATGGTTTAGTACAGATTTTAAATCAGACTGTGGTTTAAACCGTAACTGGTACACTGTAAAATTTTTTAACTTTTTTTGCAAGTTATACAAGATTCACCTAATTTTTAAGCCAGTTTAATGTAATTTAAGTTGAAATGACTTAAACATCCAAGTTGAGTACTTTTACAGTAAAGACTGACAAGCGCCCTTTCCCTCATTAATACTCAATATAACCAGTATTGGGGGAGTAATAAATCACAAAACGTTAATTCTGTGCTTGATTTAATCGCATAATTCCATTTAAATTATCAGTAGCGTGTCTGTTTGCGTTTCTGTGTCAGTTTAATCTCGCGTGTCCCTCGCGAGCCACCGCCGTTTGATTAAAAAAGCGCGTTCGCGACGCGTCGCTTGCAGTGTAAACACTTTCTAAACTAGAGTACTAGTACTAACTTTACATCGATATAAACTCAAGAGGAATGTAATGTCATCACAGCTCAGGGACAGTCACCTCAGTATATAACGGTTATTCTCGATTAAATAAATTTCACTTAAAAAAAATGATTAACCGCTATTTCCCCCCTCAGAAATATCTTCTGTTTATTACAGTATTCATATATTAACACTGGTATAAACAGACAAAAATGCTGACATTTACGACTTAATTCAACATACAGATAAAGTATTACAGTCTGTCTTTAAATCTGTTTTTTTTAATCAATTGTTTGTTTATTTTGTTGCTTACTGAGGTAATTATATTCTCTAACCCTCACACGTAAGTTACGTAATTTGATGTATTTATTAACTTTATGTATTTCTACATGTTCATTCGGATGTTTCAAGTTTTACTATCCTTGTGGGGATATTTTGCTGTGTAATTATATTATACCATTTTTTAATAATTCTATGCAGTTGTGTATAATGAATGTTCTATTTTAAAGCGTTATGAAACAAATATTTCGCTTGCGCCTCCCAGCCAAAGATAGATAGATGGATAGATAGATAGACAGATAGATAGATAGATAGATAGATAGATAGATAGATAGATAGATAGATAGATAGATAGATAGATAGATAGATAGATAGATAGATAGATAGAAATAATGACAGTCTTCTGTCCCCTTTAAGTTGATGCTGCTGTCTTCTTTGATATTCTGCAGTTGAGTGTCCGCAGCGCCGCTGTTTTGCTTTATGACACAGTTCTCATGGGGGCGTGGCAATCCATAAACCAACCAATCACCGTCGCGGAGACAAATGCTGCCGTCTCTTATTGGTCTCCGCGCCTATCAATCACAGGTTGAGCCCGCTGTCCTCCAGAACGCACTTTATTCCGAGAGCGAGTCACGGATCCGTCATGCACCTCAGATGGGTGAGTTTAACATGATTAACTTCATATAACATACGATTGTTGCAATTAAACACGTTAATATAGGCTGAATTCCGTGTTAATGCGGATGAGATAATGCGTGTCATTTGTTGAACGAATAAAAAGACGCAGAACTTAATACTGTGTAATGAGATCATACAAATACCTTGGTCATAATCATATTTTAGCTAAATGTGAGATGTAGTGTTGAATGCGAAGTGCTCACGTGGCTTTGAGAAACGCTGTGAATGTTTAAAGCATCAGTGATGCAGCGGTGCAAAAATAACTTTCTGCATAATAAATGATGCTCAGGATAGTGCAGATTATTCACTGCTCGTCTAACACACAGTCACAGAAATAAGATATTGGTTTTGTTTTGGATTAATCACTGCTGCTGAATTGCTATGTCATATTTTAGAGAGACATTCACTGCAGCTTGTGCATGATCATTTTAAAGTGTCATTATAATGTGTGTGTGTGAAGGTTGAATTGTTATGAGGCTGATGATGAAGGGTGCTCTAGTCATTCAACTGCTTATTTAAATGATTATGCATACAGTTCAAAGGCTTTAGCAGAATAAATTGTACTGAATGACATTATCAATGGACCCACTGTTAGTTTTCATCAATATGCATTCATGGATATTTTTGGCAAAGCATCTCAACAGTTTTTTCTGGCCTGAAAACATGTCTGGCAGCTACACTACAGCATAAAATATTACAAAATAAGTCTGATTATTATAACAATATTTGCTTATGAGCATGCAAAGGTTATTCTTAAAGATTACTTACTGAAAAAAACTCAGAAACTGCTAGGAAATTTCACAAATAATTACAAAGAATTGTCTTTATAAACATGAAAGACAGAAATAGTATACTCAAATAATCAACTTTGAAAGATATTTTTTTTAGTGTATACATGGTCCTTTTTTCATGTTTGTTTTTTTGAGAGAATTCAGTGTGCTGCCAAATTTGATAACATTATGCTAAATCCTTTTATTAAATGCAGTTAACCAAAACTATTAATTTAATAAACTTTTGATTCTGTCGTGCATTTGAAAGCACTATGTCCATGCAATAATTAATGTGTTTATCAGGTAATTTAGCCAAAAAAAGCTGTGTGTGTACATTCTACACATCCTAAAACAGATTTATGAGGTTTACATTGCACTAAAAGCCTTTTTCATTTTGACAGGCCTTCGATCGCCCCGATGATGAACACCAGTCCATCCCGGGCCGTCCCCGACTCGAGTCGAGACAACCGCCAACTTAATTTAGGAGTGCGATTAATTAAAACGGACCTCGTAATGGAAGGCACACACACTGTGCTGCGTCTCTACAAACCCATCCATGAGTTGTGCTTCATCAGTCTGTACTTCCCAACAAGGAAATCCCGAGGTTTTTCACGAGCTGCTCGTGAAGTCCAGCCTCTGTGTGGAAATCAGCATGAAGACCCGGGCAAAACTAAACAAAGACACCAGTATTACAACTCAGCGGATGAAGTCCAGTCCTTCCAGTCCTGCGAGGAAACAAAAGGAGCGATTGCGCAGATCTACTGGTTGGCCATCGAACACCATCAACTCCTGACAGATCTCCTGTCTTTATGCAGCGAATGCGCAGACAGACTCAAGATGGGAAACCAAGATGGGAAGATCCAGTTGGAAGGAGAACATGGTGTTAGTAGCAGTAACTTTACTCATCCTCAGTCCCCGGAGTATAAGAAAGCCTCGAGAGTTCGGAAGCTGAAGAAACTCGGATCTAAGAAGATGGACAGTGCTGAAGAGTTCTTGCAGAGTAAATTAAAGAAGAAGGTGCATATGGGAGCCGCATCCGAGTTTTCCCTGGGAAAAGACCCGGAAACTCCAGGATCAGGCTCCTACGTCAGCGTCTCAAGCGAGCCGTTTCTTCCCATGGACGAAGACTTCCATATTGCCAACGATGGCTGGGATTTCATGGAGGAATCTCGTTTTGAATGCGAGCTGTCTGAGTTTGACAACCAACTCCGTTTGGATAATGAGAAACCGATTGGGAACGAACGTGGACATATCAACAGTTCTGGGACTAAACATCAAGAGTCGTTTGGAGGGAATGACGATCGACTCAACCTGCGCAGTGATAACACAGACATGGAAAGATCCCTGATTGAGGAACCTGTATCTCACTCCTGCTTAGATGTGGAGGGAATCTATCAGAAAGCATCTGGACAAGAGGAGATCAATCGTTTACACAAGAAGAAACCGTCGCCCCCGATTGACGCCAACTCTAGAAGCTTGAACCTTCGCTCCTGGACCAGAAGCCCCACATCAAACTCTTTCTCCGGGGTTTTTAACGTGTCTTTTCCTCCGACCAACAGCCTCCGGATCATGTCTCCGGTCCTGTCACCACTGTCGTCTCAGCTTCCCAGTCCCCAAATGAACCACCGTATTGTGTTGCTGCCTGAGGAGGATGATGATGGAAATAAACGTTCGTCTAGAGACGAGCAAGTCAACACACAGGTTATCGATAACAACGGCAACCTCAGGACGGCGTCGCGCCTCGACCTGAACCTCGGAAATCATTTCAATCCGAACGGAGCCACGAACTCAGGTAAGCGACTGCTCTTCTGTTTCAAACTGAAGAAGAAACTGTGCGAAGATGTTGTCCGATATTTGTCACTTGCTCACTTATCGTTAAAATAGATTAGTGTTTTGATCATGTTTTAAAATCCCCCTGTAGTCAATCATTTTATCCCATTAAACTCATCTTTGATCACCAAAATGACATATTTAAACGTTTTTTTCCTTCTTCATGCCTTAAAATATCTTGAATGTAACTCGACACCCTTGCCTCATTTAGTATACGTGGTTCTATGAATATGCAAATGAGCCCCGCCTCCACTCACTCACTCAGCTCAGAGATCCACTCGTTGATGATCACACGTTGATCTGATTGGTTACAAGGTAGTTTGTGACGTCAGAAACACCAGCGATTTCAAACCGTGTTTTTGAGACTGTCTTTGGTTCACTGCAGTTTTAAAGGTGAAGTGTGTGATTTTTAGCGGCATCTAGTGGTGAGGTTACGAATTGCAACCAACAAAAGTTACGGTGGCCGACAGGAAAATATGTCATCGTCTGAGACAGCAGAGAGTAGCAGTTCAGCAATGAGGTTTCTTTACAAGGATAAATTAAGAAATTATGTTTACTCAATTATTCAGTAAAACTATATGTTATTGCGAATATTATTGTTACTTGTTCATCATTGTGTCAGTGTTTTATTCGCTGAACTAAGCTTGCTTCCTTGCACGAAGAGCAACATAGTAACGAAACGCGTTTGTCCGTTTAGGGCCACCGTAGAAACATGTCGGCGCATTTCAATGATCGGGAACCCGCGGTGTGTGTAGACAGAAACTGCTCATTCTAAGGTAATACAAATATAACGGTTCATTAAGTAAGGTCTTTATACACCACTGAAAACTTCTTTTTCAAGGTAGTGAGGAAACGCACTCTGTAGCGCTGTGTGTTCGCTGTCGGCTACGCTAGAAACATGACCACACAAAATGTCGACCTCCATAGAAGGGGGAGCCCGCGGTTATGGAGATATAAATGTCTCATTTCTAAGGTAATAAAAACATAACGGTTCATTATGCAAGGTCTTTATACACCACTAAAAATATAGTTATGGATCTTATATTGCATTTCTGTCAATAGATCCTCAGAAATATTACACATTGCACCTTTAAGGAGAAAATACTCAGCAATGCTGTTGACTTATGAATTTACACATGGTTTGTCTTAAAGCATATTAAAAACACCACATAGACACATAATCAACATTAAAAGCTTGATTTTTTTTTTTACCACAGGGGGACTTTAAATTAGAAAAGCTCAAAAACACTTGTATTACAGTAAGCGAGGTACACTGGCTAGTTTATTTCTGCATCATCAAATCATTTTCATTGAACATGGATTGGATCCAACAGGCCAACATTATAAGAGAGGCACAAAGTAAAGCAAAATATACAAATAAGACAACATTACAAAGCCGATATGTGATAGTTTTAAATTGATTAAAAAAATCAGCGATAAATATCGCTGGCTGATACATCGGGTCTGTTCTTGACTATTTGCAATCCACCTTATTTAGCAACACGAAAGTAAGTTATTTCCTTCAAATGTGCGATATTTCCGGTTCACTAGCCGCTATATGTAGATAACTTGAAGAAAATTAAAGTGCAGTACAAACTAGTTTTATGATAATGATAATAAGATAAATTGCAATATAAAGCAGCATGACTGTTTTTGTGCAGCTAAGCGAATGACACAACGAAAGCATCACACATTTACAAGTTAAAAATAAGCTGGATAGTGATGCTTTCCTTGGCAAACACTAGTAATCTCATGTTCATTCTGATTTATTAGGCTTGTCATGTGACTCGGAAGAATTTCGGCCTCTCCAAGAGATCTGCTTTTGAGTTTTCTCTGTGTTTCGAGAGTCAGTAAGGATCAAAGCCACCGTGTTCAAACGCTCATGAAAATAATGTGCTCTGCACCTTCATCCTGTTGAACTGTAGGAGGCTGGGTTAAAATATCCACACGGGTCGCTTCAGAAGTCCTCGACATTAATGAGATGAAAAGGATTAAAACACTTTTGTTGCTTGAACAGGACTTCGGAAGCGCGTAAGCTGCATCTCATGGTTGCGCTGACGAGAAAAGAAAGAATTCCCATTAAGCGTCTGCCCTTTCTGTGTTCTTTCTCCTGTGAACATCACAAGCCCAAATGCACTCACTTGATTTGATCATCGACTATCAGATGTGGGACAAAACACACTTCCTTTGCCCGAGGCTGAATAAAAGTCTTCAGTATATAAAATACACATCATCATCACTGGCAGTGTTTACTCTGCTTATAAGAGATGTTACGAAAGGGTCAATACAGAAAATGTGAGTGATCTTGTTTACTGTCTGGTGCTCTTCG
>JAPDVR010000013.1:1353074-1420574 GCA_026230005.1 Gila orcuttii
GTTCAAGCACAGAAAGTGAAAGAGAATATAATCCAGTATTCACAATCTGTCCTCGGATGTTGGCGTTCATGAAAATTCTTGACCTGCAAACGTCCTGTAATAATGGAGGGGGAATATACATAAACTCGTTATACATAAATCACGTAACAGTTCATGTTTTACTTACGATTTAGTTTTAATCCAAATGACACGTGAATATGCATTTAGAGCAAATGATATGCAGAATAGAGAATTCTTCACGTTTGCTTACAGCATTTTCACCCCTTCAACGATTCAAACTTATTTTAGATCATATTTTTTGCGTGTTTGAAGGTAGCATGATGCATGTATCTGCAATATGCCTCTAATATGAGCTGATATTATCAGTGTAGCATCAGCACAGACATATTGAACCGGTCATTCGCTGTGCATCAGCCCGAGGCTATTAAACACACTGCAGATCTGTGTACTGTAACATGACATCATCTGTGTCACACACACACACACACACACACACACACACACACACACACACACATCTGACAGCTGCTGATCTTACCTAGATCTCAATCAACACTGACCGAACAAACAGCCACAGTTTCAAGCAATCACACTACCAACATGCTAAAACCACCTTATAACAACCAATTATATTAAAAGTGTGACAACTTGCCCCGGTCTGACTTACAGAGACTGGATTTACATTTGTATATCAAGTATAAATCGTTAGAATGAATGGATTTAAAATTTTAGTTTCAGTACAGTTGAACTACTGTAGAAATGCCTCATAAAACATGAAATGAAACACAGAAATGCCTCATAAAACACAGAAATGTTTTCTGACGCCCCCTGGAGGAGGAAAAACTTTATCTCATAGGAATCAGCATCTAATTTACATTAATGTGTGATCATCTAAGATTATTGTACTTGCTGACAATCAGAAGGTTGTTTCATGTTCTCATTTTAATATGTGAATGATGTGTATTTCATCAACAGCTGAGTTTGTGAGCACTAGTTGTTGTTGTCCAGATGGTGGCGCTGTTTAATTTCTAATAATTGAGTTTGTGATTGAAACAGATTGAATGAAGCTCCTGTGTGAAAACAGTCCAGCTGCTTTTGTTTCTCTGTGTTTTTACTCCAGTATTGAAGCTGCTGTAGCTGGAGTGAATGTGCATCTTAATTTCATGAGATGCAGGACCTCGTCTGCAATCAATTTGACTTTGCATTTGGACCAGAACCAGATGTTTAGTCAGCGTTTGGAGGTCCAGCAACCGATGCATTATCATAATGAGACACGATTAATCACGGCAGCTTTTGCCTTCTGCCTTCGTTCTCATTATCAAAAGTGTTTTTAATGCCACCGATCGAGAAGTTTGCCAAGGAAATGTATGTTAATTAGGATGCAACTTCTCCAGTAAGCTTTGTTTATTTTATTCCTGCTGTGAGTGACCCATTAAACTCATTTCAGACAGATATAGCCGATAGAGATGTTGTGCGTCCAGGTCGGCTGGTGAAGTGAATCATGCAGATCAACGTCAAACATTTATTCACTTATTACATATAGACACACAGCGCTGAATGTTCCTACACTGACATTGTGTTATATTTTATAAAACAACAATACAGCAATCTGGAACATAACAATTCTAAAAGAAAAGCTGCTTTATTGCATTAGATCAGAGTCTGTCTGAGCTCAAATAATATCAGTAAAGACATATAGTGGACAAAATTATAAACGCAACACTTTTGTTTTTGCCCCCATTTTTCATGAGCTAAACTCAAAGATCAAAGACTTTTTCTATGCACACAAAAGGCCTATTTCTCTAAAATATTGTTCACAAATCTGTCTAAATCTGTGTTAGTGAGCACTTCTCCTTTGCCGAGATAATCCATCCAGCGTATCAAGATGCTGATTAGACAGCATGATTATTGCACAGGTGTGCCTTAGGCTGTCCACAATAGAAGGCCACTCTAAAATGTGCAGTTTTACTGTATTGGGGGAGGGGGTCCGAAAACGTTGCGTTTATAATTTTGTTCAGTGTATATTGACATGGATGACCAAAAGTTTTGGATCGGTTAGATTTTTTACGTTTTTAAAAGAAGTCTCTTCTGCTCACCAAGGCTGCATTTATTTTATTAAAAATACAAAAAAACTAAACCCGGTAATATTGTTAAATATTATGACAATTTAACATAAATCATGTTTTCTATTTTAATATATTTTAAAATGTAATTTATTCCTGTGATCAAAGCTGAATTTTCAGCATCATTACTCCAGTCTTCAGTGTCACATGATCCTTCAGAAATCACTATAATATGATGATTTGATGCTCAAGAAACATTTATGATTATTATCAGTGTTGAAAACAGTTTTAATATATACAACAATTTTTTTCAGGATTCTTTGATGAATAGAAAGTTTAAAAGAACAACATTTATTTGAAATAGAATCGTTTGCAGATCAACGTCAAACATTCATTCATTTATTAGACAGCAATCTGGAACGAAAAAATTCTGCTTTATTGCATTGAGCTCAAATAATATCAGTAAAGACACATATTTTAGACATGCATAACCAACATACTTTTGCACTATGGGTCATTGTAATCATTAAAGCAATGAATTAGGCTACTTCTTCATTAATCCCAATACATTTGAAATGGCGTTTTTGTTTGAAAACGCTCTCCGTCCACATTAGCGTTTTCAGGCGTTTCCCGACGTTTCAGTGTTTCAGATGAGAACGTTTTGGAAAACACCTGAAAACGCTAAATTCACCTTATACTGCGCATGCGTAAAACCTCACAAAAGCTCACCGAGATGATACAGACGGAAAAATAAATAAAGTTAAGTACATGTATGTATACCATACCAGATCCAGCACTTTACTGCATTAAATAGCACTTTAACATAGTTAAAATGTACTTCATGTACATAGAATAGCACTTTACTGTGTATGTGTATATGTGTGTGTCTGCCGTATAGATGCAGCACACTCCGGCACTAAACAGCTCTCAAACTAAATTAAACTGAACATTATTTCATAGAATGGCACTTTACTGCATGAACAGCACCTTAAATTAGATAATCCCTGTCTGATAACTGTGGTGTCTTTTATATGTTGTTGAAAATTGTGGTGTCTTTTAAATTGTGTTGTATCGTATTCAGTTTCAATGTTTAGCTGTGTTGCTTTGTACTGTGATGACCTGACGGGGGACACAGATGTAAAATAGCACATTTACATTGCTGAAAAGCTAAGATGTCCATTAATATGCACTGTCCCTTTTAAATAAATAAATAAAAATATAATAATATGTTCGGTCTAAAACGCGACTACTCTCATGTTTTATCACAGGACAGCAGATGTGAGTGAATTCTGTCATCTGTGATATGAAGAGTGTGTGAACTAACATATTTTAGCAACAGTGTGAAAGTGAACAGCACAAAACAGGCACAATACCAGTGTAAACATGAATATCTATTGTTACAATATGCGTCACATGACTAAACTTACGTCATCGTTTTTTAACAGTCCACACTACAACACAAATTTTCAAATTTATCCACTTTGGAGTTCGTTTTCATGAATAAAAACACCGTCTCAGACATGGCCTTCTTTTTCTGCAGAAAACTCTCTGTTGCGGCCGGAGGACATCTGGATGCTGGACGGGGATGAATCCATTACCCATGATCCTTTGTGTCGTCCCAGCAGACCCGATCACCTGGACTTCCTGAGAATCACACCACCTGAGGATGACATCATCGGAGACACTCCATACTATCCAAAGCTTGGACTAACAGTGAGTCAATCAGGGCTGACACAATTAACTATGAGGTTTATACAGGAACTTACAGTCATATAAGTGAAAATATGAGCAGTGCACCAATAATCATAAATGTTTCTTGAGCATCAAATCATCATATTATAGTGATTTCTGAAGGATCATGTGACACTGAAGACTGGAGTAATGATGCTGAAAATTCAGCTTTGATCACAGGAATAAATTACACTTTACTATATATTCACATAGAAAACAGCTGATTTACATTAGAATAATATTTCGCAATATTACTGTATTTTTAATCAAATAAATGCAGCATTTGAGAACAGTAGAGACTCTTTCAAAATTAATTTATTCTTCATTCAAACTTCTATATATTCACATAAAAAACAGCTGATTTATATTATAATAATATTTCACTGTGTTTGCTGTATTTTTGATCAAATATATGAAGCCTTGGTGAGCAGAAGAGACTCTTTCAAAAACATAATTTTTTTAATTGTTCCAAACTTTCGTCCAGTTGTGTAACTGAGAACATTTAAGAGTTATTGTTCTTGTATTACATGTATTATTCTTAATTTAGTTTTTGCTGCTCTTCTGGGTAACACTTTATTTTACAGTGTCCTTGTTACATATGTTACATGTACTTACCGTGGTAAAAAGAGTAAATTATGTTTAAAGGGACATTGTGTAGGAATTTCTCCCATCTAGCGGTGAAATTGTATTTTGCATTCAAACGAATTGTGCTCTCCAGCGCCTCGCTTTTTCAAATGCGTGTTGCATCTACGGTAGCTGTTATGTACCAAAAAGCTATGACAGGATGTCTTCTAATAGCACTTCGTCGAGTTTTCCTTCGGGTGAGCAGGTTTGTTATTTCAAACAAACTGCAACTCGACACAACGGAGCGCCTCTCACTGCTCTGCTCCTCCGTTTCTGCTGCTTTCGGTCACGTGACGCTGGCTCTGAAAGAAAACGCCTTGTGGAAACGCGTTGGCCTGGTACTTTTTGTCCCTCTCTGCTATTATAGTTTTTCAAGATGGCGGAAGGACATGGAAGCCTCCGTGGACCTACCAGTCACATGTATATAAAGATAATAAATTCTTCGTTTACGAGGATCAGTCAGATCATTGGCAGAGGTATTTGTACACCATTGAGGACATATTTATGAATAAAAATATTGATTTTAGATAATAAAATACCTAAAAAACTACACATAGTCCCTTTAATTACATGCAACTAACCCTCAACCAAAACCTAATCCTACCCTAACCCTATAGTAAGTGCATGTAGTTAATTATTATTACTCAGTACTTAAATATATAATTACACTGTAACAATGACACCTTAAAATAAAGTGTAACCCTCTTCTGTGGACATTCGAAGAAATTTTATCCACACAATCATGACGAAACGCACATTGAATCACTTGATGTGCATAACATACAGTATATTACGCATATTTCAGTAAGTGTGCATCCGATTGATCTTTATCGGCCGGTTATAGCTTTATATAGTTTGATCGGTGGTCTCTATAAAGGCCGATCAGAAGAGCTGATCAGTTCAGTTGAAAAAACACATCTAAAACGGGAAAGAGATTTGAGATTGACTGTACAAATATATTTTATAAGAAATCTGAGGTAAATTTTTACAGACTGCCGAAAGCTACAGAACAGAAGCAAATGGATCGTTATTTCACAGAAACAACCGGATTCAGGCAGAGAACGCTGGATTTACAGTTTTCATTTTGTGTCGATATGCTGAATTTAGGGGTAAAATCATAACCTACAGGGGATTAACATTAGAATATCGTGCAAAAGTTATAATTTTGATGATTATGGCTTACAGCTTATGAAAACCCCAAATTCAAAATCTCAGAAAATTAGAATATTACATGAAATCAATAAAAAAAAAAAAGATTTTAAATAGAGATGCAACGATTGATCGGCTTGTGACCGGAATTGGCCGATTTTCACTTGATCGGCCATGATTGGCGACCGGCCGGTCTGACATATGCCAATTTTATGCCGGTCGGGCGCCGCATGATTAACATCGCGCAACATCAGCATCACACGTGCACATGGAAAGCACATGTAGGAAACCTTGTGAAATACAGCCGTCTCACACCGCAAGCGTGAGCAGCGCAGGTTTTTTTTTCCGGCGCACAAGTTAATAAATGAGTGCATTCACTTCGAGAGCAGGAGCGTCGCGTGAGCAGCAGTGAAGCGGGAGTTCTCTTACGAGAGGTTCTCTCGTATTGCGTAAGTTTAGCTTACGCTACGGGAAAGATTCATCTTCTCGAGATACTGAAGCCAAAAAATTATCCTTAATTTTTGTATACCTTGTCAATGCAGTGCAGCAGCTAGCAGACCTAGAGCAGGCTATCTTGCGTGCTCATTGGCTGCCCTGCGGGCAACTGCTGCAGCCTACCAGTGAGCCGGGCGTGACATCACGCCCAATGAAGGGCGCCCGCTCCTTCATAGCGTCACAGCCCGCCAGAATGGGCGTGGCTTTAGCCTATAAAGGAATGGGCTGTAGGCTGCTTCCCTGATTTTTGTCTCTTCAGTGAGCTCTTCGCATCGCTGGATCTGAGAGAAGCCACCGCCGCCATCGAACAGCGAACAGCCAGCTTAGGACAGCGCTGAGGAAGCCGGCCGTCTTCGCCACCTTCAGCCATCCGTGCGAGCTACGCTATCCGGCGACGTATCCTTTTTGCCTTGCTATTTAGATTATTTTCTAAAAGAGCAGCGAGCGTCTTTTTCAAGATGCTTCGCACTTCCTGCGGCTCGTGTAGAGCCCCGCTCAGCGCCGGAGACCGCCACCTGTTCTGCGCTCTCTGCCTGGGCCTGGAACACGCAGAGCTCGCCCTCGCTTCCGGGGGCTGCGAGCTCTGTAAAGCGCTTCCGCTGTCGACCCTGCGGGCTCGACTCGAAGCCTTCAACCCCCCGCCCCTCCTCACCGACGCGCAGCTGCCGCTCACGAGCCTCACTGCCGTCGCATCTGAGGATGAGGCCGAGGGACACGTACTAGCACGCGGCTAGCTCTCTTTACGTTATAAGAGAGCTACCCCGCTCTCGTGTCCCTGTTCGCGCGTCATGCAGAGCCCTCTCGAGCTCTCTGCATGACCCGGACGGGCATCATCTGTGTTAATGTAGGTCCCGTGCCCACTACTCATGCGCGCGCCCTCGTACAAACACTGTTCCAGTTCTGCTCGACCAACGAGCACGCGGCTAGCTCTCTTTACGTTACAAGAGAGCTACCCCGCATATGAGGTTAAGAATGTAAGTTACGTGCCCGCTTACGAGCGCTCACGCTTACTAATAGACACATCGCCTCCGAAAATACGCACGCTTCCCGCTAAGGCCGGACCGCCGTCAAAGTTTATTCTCTGTCAGTCCCCTTCAAACAGGCTACTGCAGTGGTTCAATTAGCAGCCAACGAGCCGGTTTGTTTACCCTCTCGCCTGCACACAAACGCCGTCTTCACAGCGACCCAGAAAAATCTCAAAAAGTGTATAATGTCTGGTCCGGCTCATGCCGTCGGTGTTGTAAGTGTAGTGAAGTGCCCACGCCCCCAGTGTTCACCCCTACACATAAGCACTCCGAATCTCGCAGAGCACACTCTCATAAAGCGCAGAAAAGCCGCTCGAGTGTTGAATGTAAGAAATGTGTCCACAGGTCTGTGCCCACTATCTGCCCGTTCTGTTACACGATCAAGAAGCAGGTTATGTATGTAAGTCTCGTGCCCACCAGAGTGTGTTCACGCTTGCTAACACAAACCTCCCCCCGGGCTCCGCCCGCGCGTTTAAGTGTTATCACAAAACGAAGGACATTAATAAAACGCTCCCCATCCATTATGATCGGGACGTCAAATACACTTGTAAGTCTAGTGCCCGCGCACGCGCTCACGCTTACAAGAAGTTTTTTTCGCCCGGAGCGCTGCTCGCGCATCAAAAAAGTGAAAAAAGAATGTTCCCCATCCCTTATGATTGGGACATCTCGCATAAATCAGTCGGTTTTCGGTTTTCAGCGAGCAGCCATTGCCCAGAACCGAGAGCGCGTGCGCCGCGTTTTCGGCTCCGGGTCAGTTTCAAAAAGCCTTCGCAGCGACGTCAGGGCGGCCGCCCTAGATCGCGCTCAGACAGCCGTCACAGACCGCCGCCTCCCAGAGGGCCTCGGCAGAGAATCACGCTGAAATCTGAGCACGCGAAGCCCTCCTAACAGTAAGAGAGAAAAGACGCGCGTGTCTCGCTGCGGCCGGACCGCCGTCAAAATTCATTCATTTCCCTGTCAGTCCCCTTCAAACAGGCTACTGCAGCGGTTCATTTAGCAGCCAACGAGCCGGTTTATTCACCCTCTCGCCTGCACACAAACGCCGTTTTCACGGCGACCCAGAGAAATCTCAAAAAGAGTGTAATGTCTGGTCCGGCTCATGCCGTTAATGTTTTAAGTGTAGTGAAAGTGCCCACGCCCCAGTGCTCACCCCTACACATAAGCACTCAAAATTCTGTGTCACTCACAGAGCACACTCTCATAAAGCGCAGAAAAGCCGCTCGAGTGTTGCATGTAAGAAAAAAGTCTGTGCCCACTATCTGCCCGCTCTGTTACACGGTCAAACAAACAGGTTATAAACGTAAGTCTCGTGCCCGCCAGAGAGCGCTCACGCTTACTAACACAAACCTTTCCCCGGGCCCCGCCCGCGCGCTTAAGCGTTATCACAAAACGCAGAGCGTTAATAAAATGCTCCCCGTCTATTATGACCGGGGCGTTAGATACAGTTGTAAGTCTCGTGCCCGCGTCCACGCGCTCACGCTTACAGAGAGCTCTTTCACCCAGAGCGCTGCTCGCGCGTCAAAATGTGGTAAAAGTTTGTTCCCCATCCCCTATGATCGGGACATCTCACATAAATCAGCCGGTTTCGGCTGACAGCGAGCCGCCATTACCCAGAACCGAGAGCGCGCGCGCCGTGCTCTCGGCTCCGGTTCAGTTTCACAAGCCAGCAAATGGCGGTCTGAACCCGGAGGCCATTCACCCTCTAGCGGCTCACATAGCCGCATGGGAGAACATCCCAGGGATTTCAGAATGGGTATTGATTACAATAAAGCAGGGCTATACACTACAATTCATTCGCCGTCCCCCGCGCTTTCGAGCCCGGACCGCGACACTAGTGAATGCGGAAGTAGCACACCTACTTCACGCAGAAATAGCAAAGCTGCTGTGCAAAGGGGCTATAGAAAGGGTACCGCCTTCTCTAAGCGAGTCAAGAAGGACGGAGCCTTCAGACCCATCCTAGATCTGAGACATTTGAACAAAGTGCTTGCGAAAAGACCGTTCAAAATGCTTACGACCAGAAAAATCCTCGTGCACGTTCGCCCGAGGGACTGGTCTATCTCTCTAGATCTGAAGGATGCATATTTTCAGATTCAGATACCCCGTCACAGGCAATTTTTTGAGATTCGCCTTCGACGGTCAGGAATATCAATACACCGTCCTGCCGTTCGGCCTGTCCCTGGCACCCCGTACATTTACAAAGTGCATGGACGCGGCACTCGCCCCCCTGAGAAGTCAGGGGCTGCGTATAATGAACTATCTGGACGATTGGCTGATGTTGGCACAGTCAGAGACAGAGCTTCTATCTCACAGAACAGTGCTTCTCAGTCATCTGGACAGCTTGGGTCTCACGGTCAACTGGACCAAGAGCTCATTACTGCCCAGCCAGTCAATTTCCTTTTTAGGAATAGAACTGGACTCGGTAACCATGACGGCTCGTTTGTCGACACAGCGCGCGCGCCGGTCGGAAAATCAGAGTGACTCAGGCCTGCATAGCAGCTCTGCAGCCCTGGTTAGCGGCCAGCTGGTTTCAGCAGGGAGTAACGATGGGAACCGTCTCTCACCGGAAAGTCATCTCAACAGACGCGTCCAACTCAGGTTGGGAAGCGCTGTTCGAGGGCAGACCGGCCTTTGGCCAGTGGTCAGACCGGGAGAAGGAGTTTCACATAAACTGTCTGGAAATGATGGCGGTCGAGAACGCACTGCAGTGCTTCCTCCCGTTCATACAGGGCCAGCATGTTCTTGTCCGTTCGGACAACACATCTGTGGTTTCCTATATAAACCGTCAGGGCGGTGTCAGATCCAGAAATCTCTGCAATCTGACGGAACGCCTCCTTATTTGGTCTCAGATACACCTGCGCTCGCTGAGGGCGGCGCATGTGCCTGGCCATCTGAACGACGGCCCAGACAGACTGTCCAGAGACAATGTCCCCCCAGGGGAATGGTCCTTGCACCCCCAAACGGTCCAGAAACTGTGGCGCCTATTCGGCAGAGCGGAAGTCGACCTATTTGCGTCAAAAGACAACGCTCAATGCCCAATGTTCTTCTCGAAGGACGAGGACGCGCTGGCCCAGGTTTGGCCCAGCCTCCCGCTATATGCTTTCCCTCCGGTCTCTCTGTTACCACAGGTGATCAAGAGAATCAGGGAAACGCGCCACTCGGTGCTCCTCATAGCCCCGCGTTGGGAGAATCAGATTTGGTTCCCGGAACTAGCACAGCTGTCACTTACAGCTCCGTGGCCGATTCCGGTGAGGGCAGATCTCCTCTCTCAGGCTCGCGGCACGATCTGGCATCCCCATCCAGAGCGCTGGTCGCTGCATGCATGGCTGATCAACGGGTACTCGTTACCCTGCCAGAAGGAGTGATGAACACGATCACGCAGTCTAGAGCCCCTTCCACGAGAAGGCTCTACACGTCTAAATGGTCGGTGTTCTCCGGTTGGTGCACCGACAGAGGTCTGGACTCGCGGACATGCGGGGTGGCGCATCTGCTCACTTTCCTTCAAGAGCTGTTGGATAAGGGAAGGTCCCCTTCCACGCTCAAAGTGTACGTGGCGGCCGTGGCAGCGTTTGCAGAACCAACGCACGGCCAGTCACTGGGGAAACATGAGTTGGTCATCCGCTTCCTTAGAGGAGCTAGAAGGATGAATCCGCCGCGCCCCCCGTCGGTTCCTATGTGGGATCTTTCATTGGTCCTCGAGGCCCTGAAAGCTTTTCCTTTCGAACCACTAGACTCCGTGGGGTTGGAATATCTATCACTGAAAACGTTTTTTCTGACTGCGCTGTCATCAGTAAAATGCCTAGGGGATCTACATGCGCTGTCTGTCAGCGCGTCGTGTCTTGAGTTTGGACCAAATGACTCTAAAGTCATCCTCAGACCTAGACACGGCTATGTCCCTAAAGTGATGGGTACTCCATTCAGAGCGCAAGTTATTTCACTGTCTGCTCTCACAGCATCTGACAGTGAAAGTGATGTGAACCTCCTCTGCCCCGTCAGAGCGCTGAGGGTCTACATTACGCGCACCGCCTCCTTCAGGCGCTCGGAACAGCTTTTTGTTTCGTTTGGTGGGCGCACCAAGGGTTTCGCCTTCTCGAAACAGAGCCTGTCCAGATGGATTAAAGCCTCCCGAACCAGTGTGTGTGATGTCTATTCCCGAGCCAGTGTGTGTGTTGTCTGTTCCCGAGCCCGAGCCAGTGAGTGTGTTGTCTGTTCCCGAGCCAGTGAGTGTGTTGTCTGTTCCCAAGCCCGAGCCAGTGTGTGTGTTGTCTGTTCTCGAGCCAGTGAGTGTGTTGTCTGTTCCCGAGCCAGTGTGTGTGTTGTCTGTTCCCCAGCCAGTGAGTGTGTTGTCTGTTCCCGAGCCAGTGTGTGTGTTGTCTGTTCCCGAGCCCAAGCCAGTGTGCGTGTTGTCTGTTCCCGAGCCCGAGCCAGTGTGCGTGTTTTCTGTTCCCGAGCCAGTGTGCGTGTTGTCTGTTCCCGAGCCAGTGTGCGTGTTGTCTGTTTCCGAGCCAGTGTGTGTTGTCTGTTCCCGAACCCGAGCCAGTGTGTGTTGTCTGTTCCCGAACCCGAGCCAGTGTGTGTTGTCTGTTCCCGAGCCCGAGCCAGTGTGTGTGTTGTCTGTTCCCGAGCCAGTGTGTGTGTTGTCTGTTCCCGAGCCAGTGTGTGTGTTGTCTGTTCCCGAGCCAGTGTGTGTGATGTCTATTCCCGAGCCAGTGTGTGTGTTGTCTGTTCCCGAGCCCGAGCCAGTGAGTGTGTTGTCTGTTCCCGAGCCAGTGAGTGTGTTGTCTGTTCCCGAGCCAGTGAGTGTGTTGTCTGTTCCCGAGCCAGTGTGTGTGTTGTCTGTTCCCGAGCCAGTGAGTGTGTTGTCTGTTCCTGAGCCAGTGAGTGTGTTGTCTGTTCCCGATCCAGTGTGTGTGTTGTCTGTTCCCGAGCCCGAGCCAGTGTGTGTGTTGTTTGTTCCCGAGCCCGAGTCAGTGTGCGTGTTGTCTGTTCCCGAGCCCGAGCCAGTGTGCGTGTTGTCTGTTCCCGAGCCAGTGTGCGTGTTGTCTGTTCCCGAGCCAGTGTGCGTGTTGTCTGTTCCCGAGCCAGTGTGTGTGTTGTCTGTTCCCGAACCCGAGCCAGTGTGTGTGTTGTCTGTTCCCGAGCCAGTGTGTGTGTTGTCTGTTCCCGAGCCCGAGCCAGTGTGTGTGTTGTCTGTTCCCGAGCCAGTGAGTGTGTTGTCTGTTCCCGAGCCAGTGTGTGTGTTGTCTGTTCCCGAGCCCGAGCCAGTGTGTGTGATGTCTATTCCCGAGCCAGTGTGTGTGTTGTCTGTTCCCGAGCCCGAGCCAGTGAGTGTGTTGTCTGTTCCCGAGCCAGTGAGTGTGTTGTCTGTTCCCGAGCCCAAGCCAGTGTGTGTGTTGTCTGTTCCCAAGCCCGAGCCAGTGTGCGTGTTTTCTGTTCCCGAGCCAGTGTGCGTGTTGTCTGTTCCCGAGCCAGTGTGCGTGTTGTCTGTTTCCGAGCCAGTGTGTGTTGTCTGTTCCCGAACCCGAGCCAGTGTGTGTTGTCTGTTCCCGAACCCGAGCCAGTGTGTGTTGTCTGTTCCCGAGCCCGAGCCAGTGTGCGTGTTGTCTGTTCCCGAGCCAGTGTGCGTGTTGTCTGTTCCCGAGCCAGTGTGCGTGTTGTCTGTTCCCGAGCCAGTGTGCGTGTTGTCTGTTCCCGAACCCGAGCCAGTGTGTGTGTTGTCTGTTCCCGAGCCCGAGCCAGTTTGTGTGTTGTCTGTTCCCGAGCCAGTGTGTGTGTTGTCTGTTCCCGAGCCAGTGTGTGTGTTGTCTGTTCCCGAGCCCGAGCCAGTGTGTGTGATGTCTATTCCCGAGCCAGTGTGTGTGTTGTCTGTTCCCGAGCCCGAGCCAGTGAGTGTGTTGTCTGTTCCCGAGCCAGTGAGTGTGTTGTCTGTTCCCGAGCCCGAGCCAGTGTGTGTGTTGTCTGTTCCCGAGCCAGTGAGTGTGTTGTCTGTTCCCGAGCCAGTGTGTGTGTTGTCTGTTCCCGAGCCAGTGAGTGTGTTCATAACTGTAACGAGTCTTTCTGTTAATAACTGTAACGAGTCTTTCTGTTCATAACTGTAATGAGTCTTTCTCTTCATAACTGTAACGAGTCTTTCTGTTTATAACTGTAACGAGTCTTTCTGTTCATAACTGTAACGAGTCTTTCTGTTCATAACTGTAACGAGTCTTTCTGTTAATAACTGTAAAGAGTCTTTCTGTTCATAACTGTAACGAGTCTTTCTGTTCATAACTGTAACAAGTCTTTCTGTTCATAACTGTAACGAGTCTTTCTGTTCATAACTGTAACGAGTCTTTCTGTTCATAACTGTAACGAGTCTTTCTCTTCATAACTGTAACGAGTCTTTCTCTTCATAACTGTAACGAGTCTTTCTCTTCATAACTGTAACGAGTCTTTCTCTTCATAACTGTAACGAGTCTTTCTCTTCATAACTGTAACCAGTCTTTCTGTTTATAACTGTAACGAGTCTTTCTGTTAATAACTGTAACCAGTCTTTCTGTTCATAACTGTAACGAGTCTTTCTGTTAATTACTGTAACGAGTCTTTCTGTTAATAACTATAACGAGGAGTCTTTCGACCCCTGTTCCTGTTTCCCTTCATGGACCCGGCCCCCCATCCCTCCCCTGATCCTCCTTGCCACTTCACTCCTGGATTTTTGTCTTGTTTGTTTCTTGTGGGGCATGGAGCGTCTGGTAGCCGCTCCATAGAGAAGGGGTAGTGTCACAGCTAGTGTGCAGTCCAGTGCTGGTTCGTTGTACATGTTACGTGTCTTCGTGTTCCTCCCGTGATGTCTAAGCGCTGAAGTTTGTACCTACCCTGTTTGTTTTGTTATTAAATCACTCTGCATCTGAATCCATGTCTCTTGTCTACCATTCCGTGACAGTTACAGTTATTAACAGAAAGACTCGTTACAGTAATTAACAGAAAGACTCGTTACAGTTATTAAAAGAAAGACTCGTTACAGTTATTAACAGAAAGACTCGTTACAGTAATTAACAGGAAGACTCGTTACAATTAACAGAAAGACTCGTTATAGTTATTAACAGAAAGTCTCGTTAGAGTAATTAACAGAAAGACTCGTTACAGTAATTAACAGAAAGACTCGTTACAGTTATTAACAGAAAGACTCGTTACAGTTATTAACAGAAAGACTCGTTACAGTTATTAACGGAAAGACTCGTTACAGTTATTAAAAGAAAGACTCGTTACAGTTATTAACAGAAAGACTCGTTACAGTTATTAACAGAAAGACTCGTTACAGTTATGAACAGAAAGACTCGTTACAATTAACACAAACACAGAAACAAACATTGGTTCAGGAACAGACACTGGCTCCGGCTCCGGCTCAGGAACAGACACTGACACTGGCTCCGGCTGGCTCCGGCTCAGGAACAGACACTGACACTGGCTCCGGCTCAGGAACAGACACTGGCTCCGGCTCTGGAACAGCAGACACTGGCTCCGGCTCTGGAACAGCAGACACTGGCTCCGGCTCTGGAACAGCAGACACTGGCTCTGGCTCTGGAACAGCAGACACTGATTCCTGCTCTGGAAAAACAACCACAGGCATGTCCAGGATCCGAACCAGACGCTCCAAATAGTCCATCAGTTCCCTCGCGACCACGTGAATGGGCATCTCCTGATCCGTCTCTGACCAGGCAGACGTGGCGTGAACAGTCTCAGGCTGAGCAGACATGACATGAACCGTCTCTGACTGGCCAGACGGGACGTGAACACTCTTTGGCTGGGCAGACGTGACCTGAACAGTATCTGACTGGGCAGACGGGACGTGAACACTCTCTGGCTGGTTATGTTACGTGTCTTCGTGTTCCTCCCGTGATGTCTAAGCGCTGAAGTTTGTACCTACCCTGTTTGTTTTGTTATTAAATCACTCTGCATCTGAATCCATGTCTCTTGTCTACCATTCCGTGACAGTTACAGTTATTAACAGAAAGACTCGTTACAGTAATTAACAGAAAGACTCGTTACAGTTATTAAAAGAAAGACTCGTTACAGTTATTAACAGAAAGACTCGTTACAGTAATTAACAGGAAGACTCGTTACAATTAACAGAAAGACTCGTTATAGTTATTAACAGAAAGTCTCGTTAGAGTAATTAACAGAAAGACTCGTTACAGTAATTAACAGAAAGACTCGTTACAGTTATTAACAGAAAGACTCGTTACAGTTATTAACAGAAAGACTCGTTACAGTTATTAACGGAAAGACTCGTTACAGTTATTAAAAGAAAGACGCGTTACAGTTATTAACAGAAAGACTCGTTACAGTTATTAACAGAAAGACTCGTTACAGTTATGAACAGAAAGACTCGTTACAATTAACACAAACACAGAAACAAACATTGGTTCAGGAACAGACACTGGCTCCGGCTCCGGCTCAGGAACAGACACTGACACTGGCTCCGGCTGGCTCCGGCTCAGGAACAGACACTGACACTGGCTCCGGCTCAGGAACAGACACTGGCTCCGGCTCTGGAACAGCAGACACTGGCTCCGGCTCTGGAACAGCAGACACTGGCTCCGGCTCTGGAACAGCAGACACTGGCTCTGGCTCTGGAACAGCAGACACTGATTCCTGCTCTGGAAAAACAACCACAGGCATGTCCAGGATCCGAACCAGACGCTCCAAATAGTCCATCAGTTCCCTCGCGACCACGTGAATGGGCATCTCCTGATCCGTCTCTGACCAGGCAGACATGGCGTGAACAGTCTCAGGCTGAGCAGACATGACATGAACCGTCTCTGACTGGCCAGACGGGACGTGAACACTCTTTGGCTGGGCAGACGTGACCTGAACAGTATCTGACTGGGCAGACGGGACGTGAACACTCTCTGGCTGGGCAGACGTGACCTGAACAGTCTCTGACTGGGCAGACGTGACCTGAACAGTCTCTGACTGGGCAGACGTGACCTGAACAGTCTCTGACTGGGCAGACGTGACGTGAACACTCTCTGACTGGGCAGACGTGACCTGAACAGTCTCTGGCTGGGCAGACGTGACCTGAACACACTCTGGCTGGGCAGACGGGACGTGAACACTCTCTGACTGGGCAGACGGGACGTGAACACTCTCTGACTGGGCAGACGTGACGTGAACACTCTCTGACTGGGCAGACGTGACCTGAACAGTCTCTGACTGGGCAGACGTGACCTGAACACTCTCTGGCTGGGCAGACGGGACGTGAACACTCTCTGACTGGGCAGACGGGACGTGAACACTCTCTGGCTGGGCAGACGTGACCTGAACAGTCTCTGACTGGGCAGATGGGACGTGAACACTCTCTGGCTGGGCAGACGTGACCTGAACAGTCTCTGACTGGGCAGACGTGACCTGAACAGTCTCTGACTGGGCAGATGGGACGTGAACACTCTCTGACTGGGCAGACGTGACCTGAACAGTCTCTGACTGGGCAGACGTGACCTGAACAGTCTCTGACTGGGCAGATGGGACGTGAACACTCTCTGGCTGGGCAGACGTGACCTGAACAGTCTCTGACTGGGCAGACGTGACCTGAACAGTCTCTGACTGGGCAGACGTGACCTGAACAGTATCTGACTGGGCAGACGGGACGTGTCTCCTTCTCCGGACCACCGGACTCGGGACCACCAGACTCGGGACCACCGGACTCGGGACCACCGGAACAGGGACCACTGATGAAGTCCGTCTATCACCTCCTCCCCTACGACCTCCGCGGGTTCCCGAGAACCTGGCCAACCGAGTTCCCTCAAATCGCTGAGAGTCAGCAGGGGTCTTAACATGACTGCCAGTCACAGTCCTGGTCTCACCTCTTCCCAACTGATCACCGGCTGTCCTGATCTCCTCATTCCTCTGTGCGCACATGGCAAAGTATTTGAATAGGGAGATCCCGTTCTCCCTCTCCGCAGGACAAAGTTCACTCCGCTGAACCCACATGTTAGGCTTAGGCTGGTTCGTTCTGTCACGGAATGGTAGACAAGAGACGTGGATTCAGATGCAGAGTGATTTAATAACAAAACAAACAGGGTAGGTACAAACTTCAGGGCTTAGACATCACGGGAGGAACACGAAGACACGTAACATGTACAACGAACCAGCACTGGACTGCAAACACAAAGGAGACTATATAGGAACCAAACACAGGAGACTAACGAGACAACCCAGGTGAAGAACGTTAATCACTAAACAGATAACGAAATGGGAGGGGCTGACAATAGACAGAAGAGCACGTGGCACAAGGAACAACATAACAGCCATGTGCTCACAACAGACTAGACAAGACACAAACACACGACAACCCGGGAGTGTCACAGCTCTGTCACTAAACCACGAGGAAACCCAGACAAGGAAGACAGAGCTGTGACAGTAACGAGTCTTTCTGTTAATTACTGTAACGAGTCTTTCTGTTAATAACTGTAACGAGTCTTTCTGTTAATTACTCTAACGAGACTTTCTGTTCATAACTGTAACGAGTCTTTCTGTTAATTACTGTGACGAGTCTTTCTGTTAATAACTGTAACGAGTCTTTCTGTTAATTGTAACGAGACTTTCTGTTCATAACTGTAACGAGTCTTTCTGTTAATTACTGTGACGAGTCTTTCTGTTAATAACTGTAACGAGTCTTTCTGTTAATTGTAACGAGTCTTTCTGTTAATAACTGTAACGAGTCTTTCTGTTAATTACTGTAACGAGTCTTTCTGTTAATAACTGTAACGAGTCTTTCTGTTAATAACTGTAACGAGTCTTTCTGTTAATAACTGTAACGAGTCTTTCTGTTAATTACTGTAACGAGTCTTTCTGTTCATAACTGTAACGAGTCTTTCTGTTCATAACTGTAACGAGTCTTTCTGTTAATTACTGTAACGAGTCTTTCTGTTAATTACTGTAACGAGTCTTTCTGTTCATAACTGTAACGAGTCTTTCTGTTCATAACTGTAACGAGTCTTTCTGTTCATAACTGTAACGAGTCTTTCTGTTCATAACTGTAACGAGTCTTTCTGTTAATTACTGTAACGAGTCTTTCTGTTAATTACTGTAACGAGTCTTTCTGTTCATAACTGTAACGAGTCTTTCTGTTAATTACTGTAACGAGTCTTTCTGTTCATAACTGTAACGAGTCTTTCTGTTCATAACTGTAACGAGTCTTTCTGTTCATAACTGTAACGAGTCTTTTTGTTAATTACTGTAACGAGTCTTTCTGTTAATAACTGTAACGAGTCTTTCTGTTAATAACTGTAACGAGTCTTTCTGTTCATAACTGTAACGAGTCTTTCTGTTCATAACTGTAACGAGTCTTTCTGTTCATAACTGTAACGAGTCTTTCTGTTCATAACTGTAACGAGTCTTTCTGTTCATAACTGTAACGAGTCTTTCTGTTAATTACTGTAACGAGTCTTTCTGTTAATAACTGTAACGAGTCTTTCTGTTCATAACTGTAACGAGTCTTTCTGTTAATAACTGTAACGAGTCTTTCTGTTCATAACTGTAACGAGTCTTTCTGTTCATAACTGTAACGAGTCTTTCTGTTCATAACTGTAACGAGTCTTTTTGTTAATTACTGTAACGAGTCTTTCTGTTAATTACTGTAACGAGTCTTTCTGTTCATAACTGTAACGAGTCTTTCTGTTAATAACTGTAACGAGTCTTTCTGTTAATTACTGTAACGAGTCTTTCTGTTCATAACTGTAACGAGTCTTTCTGTTCATAACTGTAACGAGTCTTTCTGTTCATAACTGTAACGAGTCTTTCTGTTAATAACTGTAACGAGTCTTTCTGTTAATTACTGTAACGAGTCTTTCTGTTAATAACTGTAACGAGTCTTTCTGTTAATAACTGTAACGAGTCTTTCTGTTAATAACTGTAACGAGTCTTTCTGTTAATTGTAACGAGTCTTTCTGTTAATAACTGTAACGAGTCTTTCTGTTAATTACTGTAACGAGTCTTTCTGTTCATAACTGTAACGAGTCTTTCTGTTCATAACTGTAACGAGTCTTTCTCTCTCACTGAAACACTGTTTAACTGTCCACACAAACACTCGCAGTGACGAGTTTACAATAATTATGATGTTTTAAATGTTTCTGAGAGTCTCTTCTGCTCACCAAGGCTGTGTTTATTTGATTAAAAATACAGTAAAAATAGTGAAATATTCTTGCAATGTAAATCAGCTGTTTTCTATGTGAATATATAGTAAAGTGTAATTTATTATTGATAATCAAAGCTGAATTTTCAGCATCATTACTCCAGTCTTCAGTGTCACATGATCCTTCAGAAATCAGTATAATATGATGATTTGATGATCAAGAAACATTTATGATTATTATCAGTGTTGAAAACAGTTCATATTTTTGTGGAATCCGCCATACATTTTATTTCTCAGGATTCTTTGATGAATTGAATGTTCAAAAGAACAGCATTTATCTGAAATATAATCTTTTGTAACATTATAAATGTCTTTACTGTCAGCTTTGATGAGTTTCCGTCCTGCAGTTTGGAAAAGTATGGTTTTATTTGTGTAATTTCCAGTTCTGGAAGAACAGTGGAAAATGAAAAATGGAAAAATGAAAACGTAGTATGGAAAATTTACTGACCCTGTTCAGTTTTACTGAAATATAAAATTAAGAATTTCAAAAAATAAATATTTATCAAACAAAAGCTTATTGTCATTTTCATGGCAAAATGTTAGTGATTGTCGAACACAACTGAATAAATTCAAGCTTTCTCAGATTGAGTCTCTTATGAACTCAAATCAGCGACAGATAAAGGAGCAAACGAGCATCTTTCTTTCTTTTCCTTTCTTTCTTTCTTTTTCTTTCTTTCTTTCATCCATCCATCCTTTCGTTCTTTCTTCCATCCATCATCCTTTCTTTCTTTTTTCTTTCTTTCATCCATCCATCCTTTCTTTCTTCCATCCTTTCTTTCTTTCTTTCTTTCTTTCTTTCACATTGTAATAATTTTAACTCTATTTTTGATCAAATAAATGTAGCCTTGGTGAGCAGAAAATAATTATTCCAGACTTCTGGCCGGTGAATCAGCAGAATATAGACGTGTGTGTGAACATACCAGCATACTGACACACCCGTCTGAAACACACACACACACACACACTGATCTCAGAGCAGATTAGACGGGTGTGACACACACCACAATGAACCGCAAATGTCAGATGAAATGACTTGATGAAGGTGATGATTAAGGCTTTGTCTCACAAAACAGTCAACAATAGATCATGAGAACTGACTGGTATTTATAGGGTTAACTCAAACTCTGTTCGCTAGATCTAGTTTGATTGTTCTGGATCAGGAGCTTTAGTTTGTTGTCGTGTTCCTTGTTTTCACGGCTCTAGAAACCGCAGTAATCGGCCTCTCTGTGCTCAGGTTCACTTGCATAAGAAGAGGCCCGGCCTGGTTATAATCCACTCGCTCTAATGTAGGTCACGACACATGCGGATCATAACCTCAACACGTCTGAGAGAGGAGAGCTCCATGTCTGCATGGTTTTTTGAGTATGTTACAGTGTTCATAATTCTAATGAAGAGAGAGGAAGTATATGTTTTGATCTGTGGTTTTTAGCTGAGCTTTTACACGTCCAGAGCGTTTGAGTCCCGGAAAAGGCGCAAGACTTATTCTCAACTAACAAGTTGTCTTGGTTTCAGGTCACAGGGTAATTCACAAAGACTGGCCTGAAACACATTTATGAGAAACAAGCCAGTTTTTTTTTTTTTTTATTACAATTATTTATTTATTTTGCTTTTTATTTGATGTTTTTGCCTATATTTTTAATATTATAATGAGAAATTATATTAGATGGTTTTATCAACTGATCAAAAAACTTTTTTGCTTTTTTTTTTGCCCATATTTTTAATAATACAGTGATAAATTATATTAGAAGATTTTTTTTCAGCTGTAGTCACATTTTTATTTTAATTTTTTTGCCTTTATTTTTTTCGCCTTTAGTTTTTTTGTCTTTATTTTTGTTTGTATTATATATAGTATTAGTATATTAATGTTTTTACATTATTATGTAAGTATTTATTATTTTATTCTAGTTATATGCATGCTATGTTTTTGTTTGTTACATTTATTCTAGGTATGTGTTTATTTATTATTTTTTAATAATATATACATTAGGTGTATGTTCTGATTTTATTAAACTTTTTTATTTTTTTATTTATTTTTTCTTTTCTTTTTTTTCTTATTTTAACTAATTTTATTAGTTAATAAAAACCTCTTGTAATTCATTTATTAGTTGTACCCTTCACAATTTTCTCAAATGGGTTTTCAAAAAAGTTTCTACCAGGTTGAAATTAAATGGCCTTTTTTTCTCTCTAACTAACTATCTAACTATAACCAGTCTCACACCAGTAGAAGTTGTACAGGACTTGTCACTGATTCTCTCTGCACTCTTGATTCTGTATTGAAGTGTGACAGGTCAGCGTTATAGCAACAGAGAGGCGTGGCCTATGACATCAGCAGAGCTGATTATAGCCAGTGTAGCTCCGCCCCCTTCACCTGACCTGCAGGAGATTAGAGAAAGGGGGAGGAGCCAGACACTGAATCTCTGCTTCACACTCAGCTCCTGTGTTTGAGTAATCAGACTCTCACAGGTGAAGAGCTGAACAGAGAGAGAGAGGGAGTGGTTAAAGCTCAAGGTAATCAAACCTGTGTAACTCCTTCTTTCTCCGGGGGAAAACACACGTTTGGATGCAGAGACAGATCAGGAAGTGCCTTATTCTGGGAAAAATTTCCATGGGACTGTTTAAAGGAAAAGCCTGGACTTTGTATGCGTCAGCACAGTGAGTTTTTCCTTCCCCTGCCTGGACTAGAGCAACACTGAGAAACTTTAGACTCTCTGTTTTCTTTTTCTCACTTGAGGATCGCACTGTGCGTGTGTTTGGATCCCTGGATTCTCTATAAATGCTGAACAGAACAACTTAAAGACTGCTGGCACAAATGTGAAGTGTTTCCAAATGCGACAGAGAGAAACCCGGGGATTTTCACGAACAAAAACCTTTTGTTTGAAACTAGAGCGCATGCAGGTTGAAGTAAAACTAGAGATGGAGTTTATCCCGCATTAAAGGCCCGTTCACAACTATAAAGATTACTATCTTAGCGTACACATCATAATTATGTTTATTATAAGCAAGTGCTGTATTTTTCTCATCTACTTCTGCTTTAAATGCTCAAGCTCTTTAAAGCAGGATGGATTATGATTGGCTCTCAATGTTTTGATCATTCATCAGCAGGGAAATATAGTTGTGATATTATTCCTTCAATACATTAAGAATGATTTCTAAAACTTAATCATTATCGTGTTTGATGTGAATGGGCCTGTGTTTATGCAGTTATTGCATTTCACTCCATAGGAATCAATGTTAACAGGAATATGGATCCAGCCAGTAGGTTTTCTTCAAGGTCGTCAGCTGTGTTGACGTCGTTTCGAACTTTGCACGATGAAGATTCAAGTCCGAATGGTCATATTCCTTTAATCCCAAAATCTAGAGAGGAAAAGTTGCCGGGATGCCTTAATTCTCCCGTTCAGGATTCAGAAAGTTCTTCACGAACATCGTCGGATCCTTTTCTCGTGCACGTAACCCGTGTGGAGACGTACATCGACGACGACGAAGATTCGAAGAGCGTTCAGGGAAGGTCATGTGACCCCGAGGTACTAGAGAAGAAACCCGAGAGCCTCGTGGAGAGATCGCTCCGAGACGCTTCGGTTCTGAATCGATCGGGAAAACTCAACCGGTCTCTGGATCTTCCGTCACGCTTGTCGAGCGAATCCTGGAAAGAGATGCGATCGCTGAGCGTCCACACAGTTCGAGAAGAATCGTTGACTAGCAGGAACGTGAGCAGTTGGAGACGATCAGTGCCGTTTTGCACACAAGATGAGGACGTTTCTATCGAGGATCAACAAGAAGGGAATTCGGGAACAGATCCGGAATCACAAATAGATCCTCAAACGGGAGATCCTCAAACTGGAGATTCTCAAACGGGAGATCCTCAAACTGGAGATCCTCAAACTGGAGATCCTCAAACTGGAGATCCTCAAACTGGAGATCCTCAAACTGGAGATCCTCAAACTGGAGATCCTCAAACTGGAGATCCTCAAACTGGAGATCCTCAAACTGGAGATCCTCAAACGGGAGATCCTCAAACTGGAGATCCTCAAACGGGAGATCCTCAAACGGGAGATCCTCAAACGGGAGATCCTCAAACGGGAGATCCTCAAATGGGAGATCCTCAAACTGGAGATCCTCAAACCGGAGATTTTGAGACCTCATTCTCAAGTCTTCAGATTGAGACAAAACGCGTTTCAGAGACTGTTTCGGGAACGTCCCCTTCGGACAACAAACCGGACACCAAGACTGCTGATAAATACCAGATTCCCGCTTTGTTTAGCGGTTTACGTGTGCTAAAGAAAGGAGCGATTGGAGACGAGAGGGAAACGGTGTCAGAAATCAAACAGCGCGACACAGACCGAGCTTTACTCAACCTCAAACAGAACGTCAACAAAGCCAGACTCGAACAGCTGAACGTCACCAATGTTACCAAAAAGAAAAACGAACCTAGATATTTATCTGAAATCACTAGTTTGCTACAGAAAGGCCCCAGAGAGGACGCCGTGGACCCGAACGGAGAGACCTCGGGAAACGGTAGTAAACCAGCAACCGATTCCACGTACGATGCGTTAAAGTCCAAACTCTTCAGCTCTAAACCTGCTAAGAAGGATCAGGGGGAGACGCTGCTGGATCTGGACGCTGTGAGGAAGAAGAAGAAGAGCGATAAAGAGTTGCTGAGGTCCATCTTCCAGAGACAGTCCAGCAAATCTCCAGCCGTCGACATCAAGAGCCCTACCGAGGTCAAAGTATGTGTGATTTACGACCGCGATTAAAGTTCTTACAGGGTAGAAAATTCTCTTTAGAAAAAGCCTCGACAAACAATACAAAAACATTTGAAAAATGAACAAAAATGTGACATAAAAGCCAACACTAGTCCTGTTTATCTAATAACAATCATTCATTCATTATTCATTCTTTACATCATGATTTTGTTTACATAGCCACCGAAATACATTAATTTCTAGCATCAGAATTATTTTAATTTTATTTTAATTTTATATATATTTTAGGTTTCTATCTGATTTTTAAAGGTCCAAACAAACATTTTTGCTACACGTCAGTGAATTAAACATAATTTGTTTTTACCAGCAATAAATAATGTTTTATGAAAAATTATGTCTATGAATTTGTATTTTTGCTAACAGCACATTTTGTCCTTATGGAAATAGAATTACTTAGATGTAACGATTTAGGTTAATCAGCTGCGTTAGTTTATTATGGTTGATGTAAATCTGTAAATTTTTTAAATCAAAACGTTAATGCACTCATGAGTCAATTAATATTTCACAGTATTTTATTAATATTGGTGGCAAGTAAAGTTTTATTCACTCACCAAAACCATTAACCATTTATTCACTTTTGGTGTTTGGTGAGTGTTAATCTCAGATTCTTTGGTATACTAGTTTTTTAAGTGCTTTATTAATGAATTTACCTTTAGTTAGTTATGAGAGACTAAATATTAATTCTAAATTAAATAAAATTCCTGCTAACAGGGAACATTCTGGCAATCTTCTCATATAATGTCTATTCAAAGTCATCGGGTGTTTAATAATGTTCTCTAAACATTAGCTCAAAACCATAATTTATACATCATTCATGGAATGTTTCAGTCGGATGTTCATCTACCATTTTTAAATGTAACGGCTTGTTTCAGAACATTCAGGGAACATTCAAAAAGTAACATTCCCATAATGTTTGAAGAATGATCAAATGGACATAACCAAGAAACATTTTTAAAACATTAAAAAAACTGGACGTTTTGAACGTTCAGAAATAACATTTTCATGGGAACATATTTTTGTTAGCTGGTATGTTTTTTTTATTTTTAATTAATTAAAATCTCTTTTACAGGAGTGTCCTGGCCGAGAAAGGCAGCCGTGTTTGCATATACATTTATACATCAAAGTTACAACATACAAATAAAATATATAAACATAAGACATGCAATCGGTTAAAAACATGGTAAGACTATATTTCGATAGTCCACTTTAGACATTCTACTAACTATAAATAACTTTGCAACTACATGTCAACAAACTGTCATTAGAGTATTAGTAGACTGTCTGATTAATATCTACTAACACTTTATTTTGATGGTCCCTCAACAGACTATTAGTAACTTGGCGACTACAAGTCAACTTATTCCACTAACCCGAACCCGAACACCTAACCATAACCCAACAGTCTACTACTACTAATAATAATAATAGATTTTATTTAAAATGCGCCTTTCTCAAACTCAAAGCGTTAGAACAAAATATTCTATATGAGAGTATTACTCTATAAATACTAATACTCTAATGAGAGTTAGTGACACGTAGTTACTTATAGTTAGTAGAATGTCTAAAGTGGATTATCGAAATAAAGTGGAACTGACCATTAATTTACTCTGAAGATTACAATTTTAAATTGACTACAAAACACCAAATTTTTCATCTCAGTCTAGAGAAGATTCCAATCAGAGGTTTCTGCATATTATTTTAACGCAGTGCAGTGATTTTTCCTTTCTTCTGAGACTTATTTTCTGCACACACTCTGTGTTTCTGCTCAGTGTGAAGTGACGTCTCCATCGGACGGCGAGGACCGAACGCCTGGTCGTCTGCAGGCCGTCTGGCCGCCGCCCAAAGAGGACGGAGAGGAGAAGGTGGGACTGCGTTACACCGAAGCAGGTGAGAGGCTTTATTATTATTATTATTATTATTATTATAATCCCTTTATTTTCATAAAGGGGTGGTATAATGCCCCTTTTCACAAGATGTATATGTGTACTGTGAATAATTTGTATATATTTGAGAAATATTTGCATGTATATACTGTATAAATATTTAAAATTAATTTATATTATATATATAAACAAATAAAAATTCTTAAATGTATACATGCGTGTGTGTGTGTGTGTGTATATATATATATATACACACACACACACACACACACACACACACACACACGCGCGCGCGCACACACATATATTATGTAAACACAAACTTTTATTTTGGATGTAATTAATCGTTGCACAGCCCTAATTGTATATTTATATATTTGTAAGTTGTGTTACTGCCATGAAACTAACCATCTCTGATCTCAGCAACACTTTCAAAACCGCTTCTTACCCATTAAAATATGCTCTAAGAACGTTTTGATAATGTTCCCATTAAATTATGAAAATGTTATGCTCAAAACATCCAGTTTGTTCTTGTTATGAACATTTAAGGCAACATTTCATCATTCTTCAATCATTATGGGAACGTTACTTTTGAATATTCTCTGAAACAAGTAATGACACACATCCAACTGAAACATTTCAGAAAAAACACCTTTATGAACGATGTATAAATAATGTTTTTGTTCTAACGTTTAGAGAACATTATTAAAGACCAGATACTTTGAATAAACGTTCTATTAATGTTACTGGAAGAACGTTTGACTTTGAGAGAACCTTGACAGAACATTAACTAAAGTTGTAGAGCGAGTGAAGCTCATTGATGTGTTTTAGTTTTATATTTGTCCTGTGTGATTGTGCGGCTCTGTGATGTGTGTCGGTGTCATGTGATGCTCTTATTCAGATGTAAAATGACAAATTACACAAACCCTGTTAATGGCTTCTGACTGGAAACACAAAACCAGCCGTACTGGTTCCTCCAGCTCTGACCTTAAACCAGGCAGGTCAACCTCCCTCGATAGTCCACACACACACACACACACACACACACACACACACACACACACAAGCTTCAGAGAACATATCAGTGCTCGTCTGAACGTGTAAAACACGCATGCATTGTATCATATTGAAGAAAAAAAAGGTTTATTTCTCAGTGTTTCTGTCTTGTTTTCCAGCACAAATATCTAAATATTCTTAAATCAAAATTTTTACTGAAGAAGCAAAATGATAATAAGTCTCGTTTTCTGAAAAATGAAATAAGTTTGTGCTTAAAACAACAGTGGTGTCATTGTTTTTACTTTGAATTAAGATCATTTTTCTGACCCCATTTGCAGATATTTCTTGTTTTAAGCAGAAACTCATTATTGGTTCATTTTCAGAAAACAAGTAATCTTGATTCACGAATGTTTGGATATTTGTACTGGAAAACAAGACAAAAATACTGAGGATGAATTTATTTTTTTCATTCCACATCATAAAACTTGTACGGACTTGAATTTAAGTTTTATGAGCTTTATGCAAATGTGTTAATATTCAGAAAGAATCTATACATTAGCATTGAGCTTTAGTTGAATATGACTAAAATATCAATGCTTTTAAACACATGGTTCCCAAAGGAAAGAACAATCATAATATTTCCCAGCTTCTTTGAAACCTAGTCTGACGTCTCAACAACCCAGCTGACAAAAATATGTTCTAACGTTCCCATTAATTTATGAAAAAATGTTAAATATGCCCAGTTTTTAAAAAGGTTTTAACTCCAGGTTATGTGAACATTAAGGAAACATTAATGGAATCAAACATTATGGGAATGTTACTTATGAATGTTCTCTGAAACAAATAGTAACATTTTAAAACTTTGGAAAATGTTACATAAAACCCACACAACTCTAAGATGATTATAAGTCCTATTTATCTTATAGCAATCATTCATTAATTATTCATTCTTCATGGTTTTGTTTACATAGTCACTGAAATGCAATAATTTCTAGCATCAGAATAATTTGATTAATAATTTGATTATATATATTTTTTCTTAGGTTTTTATCTGATTTTTAAAGGTCCAAACAAACATTTCAGGATTTCAGAAAGTTTCATTATTTTTCCCGTTTGTGTATGTCGTCAAGTCAGTTTTATTTCTACAGCCTTTTATACAATACAGCTTGTTTCAAAGCAGGTACATAACAGAATCAATGATAATATAATAACTCTTCATCAGATAAGAGACGAACTCAGCTTGTGCTGATCCAGTAGTGTCATTATTAAGTGTGTGTGTGTGTGTGTGTGTGTGTTTCCTCAGAGCACCAGGCCGCCCTCCTCCAGCTGAAGAGAGAGAGTAAAGAAGAGCTGGAGAAACTGCATGTGAGTGTGGAGAACTGCAGTACTGCCAGAGAACACTAGGTGTCCCGAGAGGCCGTGTAATCGGGCGCTGAGACCATCTTCTCTTTCACACACACACACACACACACTGCTGTTTCTGACTCACAAGCCTTATCATAGACTTTAAACGAAATATAAACAATTAAACACACAATATTTTTGTAATTTTTGCTAAATTATATTATACAGTAGTCAGCATTTGAAGTGGATCAAAAAAGTTCATCAAAGTTCATCAAAGTTGTTCAAAATTCATGTATATCAACTTTGATGAAAGGTTTTGATCCACTTCAAATGTTGACTACTGTATATTACGTATAAAATGATATACTCTAGCTATCTTTAATATAATGAAATCAATTATTATTTTTTGTTTAGTTTTTTTAACATGAACAACATCAGTCAAAAATGAAGTTTTAAGTTTTAACAGTGATGTTAAAGTTTTTACCCTCACCACAGCTGAACCCCCCGCCAAATAAATAAGTACATAAATAAAAAATTGTACAATATAAAAGAAAATTTCTTAAAACAGCACTAAATATTTATAAAAAATGTATAAATTTATAAAAAATAAATAACAAATACAAAGATTAATAAAAGGTTGAGTCAAAGATATATGTTTTTTGATTTTACAAAGATTTTTCTTTTTATAATGATTAATATTTTTTAAATATTTATTTTATTTCATTATATAATATATATAATCGTTTCTTGCGGAAACAACATAAAGAGATTAAATGAAATTAAGAAATGTTATTTATTTTGTTTAACTAATACAAATGACAAAACAAAATATTATATCTATCTATCAAAATAAAAAACAAACGTTTTTAACAAATAAGAAATGTTATTTATTTTATTTATAACTTTTTACCAAAATAACTAAAACTGAAATAAAAAAACCTGTATAGACATGCATGTGTGTGTATATATATATATATATATATAAACTAATTATTATATATATATATAAAAAAAAAATATATATATATAAACTATATATATATATATATATATATATATATATATATATATATATATATATATATATATATATATATATATATATATATATATGTATATAAATAAAACTAATACAACTGAAAAAACACAATAAAATTACTAAAACTTTAACTAAAATTAAACTGAAAACAGAAAATATAAAAAAAGCTATAGTAGTATCTCAATGATACTATAATTATTTATATGAAATTATATATATTTTTTCCTTTAGTGTATGAATAATTTCTATTGTAGCGCAGGAACATGTATTAAGTGAGTTCTTCATGTAACGGGAGACGAGATGCTGACTCTCGTATAAACTCAGTTCAGTTTCGCTCCTGCTGTCAGTTTAGCACTAAATGCAGATTTACTCGAAGGCTCGATGCGCCAAGTTACGAGGACCGCTCCCAGCAGTCCATTTGCAGTCTGGACAATATAATGTTTTATCATTTTTGAAAGTATATAAAACCACCGAGAGCCGATGTGGAAAATCAGTGACGTAGACGAACGACTGTTTTACGAGCACGACGTCACGAGAGCCAAACTCCCTCAGGATCAACACTTCTGCAACGCTTTTGATCAAATAAATGCAGCTTTAGAAGCAAGAGAGAGTTATTGTGTGTGTAGATATACAGTCAAAACTAAATTGAATCGGACACCTTCAACATTTCTCACATTATCAGTTTATTCGCTATAGTTTAGAAAATTATAATAAAATATGAGCAGAACTCAGAGTTATTAAATCAGTGGATATTTCACTGGTTTTGTCCGTCCTTCTGTTAGACTCTCACACATGAATTATGTTGAATATCTGTCAGCTGTTAAATTTAACTACACAATTAGATAATACCAGTTTAGCTCAACAAATCACCAAGCAATGCTTCATGTTGTTCAGTCTGTGGTGTAAAAAGGTGCATTAGTTATTAAAGAAAAAACACTTCAGCAAAACATGATCAGCTCAAAGTGTCCCAATCATTTTTGCTCCCAAAATTTTTATAACTTTTACAGGTAGTCACTGTATGAAGAGTTTTTGGGTATAATATGTGACTTTATTTTGCTCTCCTCACTTACATAAATGATCTACAGTGTCCTGCACACACTAGTAACAAAATATCAAAAATTATATCTGGTGTCTGAATAATTTTGGTTTGACTGTGTGTGTGTATATATACGTCACATTCAGCCCGTCTGGCAGAGAAAGCATCTCGTTCTCATAAGCACTCTTGCACTCTGCAGCACGTTAATGTATTTCTAGTGTTTAATGCGGTGACCTTTGACTGTAAACGGTGATATTGAATGTGAGGGCAGTGTGAAGGAAAGCCTGGATGTTCTGATGGACTCCAGATGCTCCTGGCGGCTCCTCGAATGAAACAAGATGATGTTTTACTTGTGAACGCGTCTCGAGATCTCTGTGAAGCTGCGGTCGCGCTCGCTCAGGAAAACCCTCCATCATCTCTGACTGAAGGAAGAGGTTAAATGTGCCACGTTACTAAACCATTACAAACCATTACAACATAACCAACGTAAACCATTACAAATGACACGTGTGATTTGCTGTTTTTGAGTAAGTTCAGTGTTTCTTGTAGATGATAACCTGCTAGATTTTTATACTAAAATATATATTATATTGCTTAGTAATGCACAACTAGTGGTTTTCAACTGTGCAGTTTCTAAGATCTTCTGATGTTCTTTTTATTGTCCATCGTGACCAGGGTTTGAAATTAACTTTTTCACTCACCGGCCAATTTGGCTACTAGATTAAGTTAACGACCATTCAGAAATTCTACTAGCCAGAAAGAAATGAACCAGATTAACTATGTCACAGCATATATATATATATATATATATACATATATATATATATATATATATATATATATTTTAACCTGCTGCAACGTGCAAGAGTGCTAATGAGAACGTGTATATATATATATATATATATATTATAAAATTTGGATTGCATATATTCATTTCTTTTTCTAACAAAATCCTGTCATCCAGCATCTCCTCCCTTCCGCTTTCATCCTTTTCACCAAAAATATGTCTTTAAGTAAGTAAACATAATAAGTAACACGCCAAATTGGCTAGTGATTTGACAGCGTTACCTGTCACAGTTGATTTTTACCCGCATTTGGCGGGTTATAGGGTGTTAATTTCAAACCCTGCTCATGATGACTAATAGTAATTGTAATTTTTTGCATCCGTATGAATCCAGGCAGATTTCGAGCTGCGGCTCTTCCAGGTCCGGGGCGAACACGCGGAGGCCGTGTCCCGTCTGCAGTCGCTCATCGACGGGATCCAGCGGGAACAGGCGTGTGTCTCCGTACGCGAGCGTGGCGAGCTTCAGGAGGTGTGTGTGTCCACCGAAGACGACCTGCCGCCCAAAAGCTTCCGCAATGTGTGTGTCCAGACCGACCGCGAGACCTTCATCAAAACCCCCGAGGGTGACGACACAAAATCACTGAACTCCAGCTCCAGCCTGCCCAAAAAACTCAACCTGGACTCCATTAGTGTGAGTTTAGGTGTGAGTCCAGGAGCTCTGCCTCCACCTCCTCCTCTTCCAGGTAGCTCCGCCCCCTTCCCTCCTCCACCCTTACCTGGGTTTGCACATGCCCCGCCCCCTCCTCCTCCCCTTCCAGGAGCACAAGCTCCACCCCCTCCTCCTCCCCTTCCAGGAGCACAAGCCCCGCCCCCTCCTCCGCCCCTTCCAGGAGCACAAGCTCCGCCCCCTCCTCCCCTTCCAGGAGCACAAGCTCCGCCCCCTCCACCGCCCCTCCCTGGGGCTCCTCCCCCGGCTCTTCCCCCTCCTGGTCTCCCTGGAGCCCCGCCTCCTCCACCAATCCCGGGCTTCGGCCCGCCTCCTCCTCCGGGCCTCATCTGGTCTGGATTCGGACCGACGGTTGAGAAAGCGCCTCGTAAACCTGCGGTGGAACCGGCCTGCCCCATGAAACCGCTTTACTGGAACCGCATTCAGATTCAGGACAACAAGTAAGTCCTCTACACCAGACACAAGAAATGTGTTTTTCTTTCTTCTGTGAAACAAAAAAGTAATATTTTGAATTATTTTTTATTTTGATATATTTTTTTACAATGAAAGTAAATGGGTTCTAATGTTATTTGGTTTCCAAGATTCTTTAAAAATATCTGCAATTGTGAAAATTGCTAGCATACGTTAACATACGTGGACATACTCAAGAGGGATACAGGAGCCCAGAGCACCAACGAACTGGCCGGATGCATGGAGAACCGGGATGCCTGGAGGCAACGATGGAAGGCTCGTCTGAGGACGACTAAAAAAATAAAATAAATAAATAAAATAAAAATTTTGTGAAAAAAATTCATAATAATTTGGAAATACCCCCGAGAAACTTTGCGTTCGCTCACAAAACCTTTGCGCTCTTTTGCAAAACTTTGGCATTTCCCCAAGAAACGTTGTTTTCACTAGCATTCCCCTGAGAAACGCAAAGGTTTTGCGAGCGAACGCAAAAGCATTGACATATTATATTTCCTCCCATCTTATATTTTGTCCATCACCATGTCCCTTAAGGCGCTCCATACTGTTTGAACTTTAGTATTTAAAGCTATTTACACTTAGTGCAAAATGTCAGTCAAATATAAATGGTTCTGGCCTTAAAGCTCCCCTGTATTTAATAATTTTATCTCTTAAAACTCATCTTTGATCACTAAAATGACATATTTAAGCGTTTTTCCTTGGAAAAAAAATATTCATGCCTTAAAATATCTTGAATGTAACTCGACACCCTTGCCTCATTTAGTATACGTGGTTGTATAAATTTGCAAATAAACCCCGCCTCCACTCACTCACTCACTCAGAGATCCACTCGTTGACGATCACACGTTGATCTGATTGGTTACAAGGTAGTTTGTGACGTCAGAAACACCAGCGATTTCAAACCGTGTTTTTGAGACTGTCTTTGGTTCACTGCAGTTTTAAGGAGAAAATACTCAGCAATGCTGTCGACTTATGAATTTACACATGGATTGTCTTAAAGCATATTAAAAACACCACATAGACATATAAACAACATTAAAAGCTGGATTTTCACCACAGGGGTTTTTAAATTTTAATTGTAATCACTGAAATGCATTCAGAGATGTCTCTGTCCATCTGCATTAACTAATGGGACCCTTATTTTAAAGTGTTACCACAAATATCATATTTACTAGCAATGGCGAGTTCATTGGTTGGATTCCCTGAAAATGCATGTACTGATCACATATATACTTAGAATGCAATGGAAGTCAGTTTTGGATAAATGGTGCATGAATGTAAATGATCAGTTTTAATCCGTATCATTAATATTCAGTTGAAAATAAAGTTAAATGCACACATGAAGTGCTGTGTTCATGCATCTGTGTCACGAGCTCAATGAGCTTCCGCTGCGTGTTCAAGTGTTTATGTGAGCAGCTTTACGGGCCTGTGTTACTGTGAGAGGGATTAGAAAAGGATACAGTGATTCTTCACCACACGCGCCTGCAGTAAATGTTACAGTAGTGCTGTAATATTACATCATTACAGACACGCTTCTTAGCGATGACATCTCTGGCTTTTACTGCATTTCTGTGTCTTTTATGAAATAGTTTGATAGAAGACCAGATCATTGAGCTTGAAAATACTGGCATTTTACACTCTGAGCCAGTGTTATTTTTTTTTTATCATTA
Organism: Gila orcuttii; assembly: GCA_026230005.1. Lineage (NCBI taxonomy): Eukaryota > Metazoa > Chordata > Actinopteri > Cypriniformes > Leuciscidae > Gila > Gila orcuttii. The sequence goes on from JAPDVR010000013.1 coordinate 1,387,035, forward strand.
ATATATTTAATTCAATTCACATTTATTTGCATAGTGCTTTTCACAATGCATATCGTTTCAAAGCAGCTCTACAGAAAGTGCATCCCGAGATAAAAACAGAAGCAAATAGAAAATAATTGGCACAGCTGCTGTTCATAACATTAAGCAGATAATCATGTGCATGTGATCTGATATAACTGGAGTATAAGGTTATGAGGGGCATTATGTGAATGCTTGGCTAAAGAGGTGCGCCTTTAAACTGGGAGAGTGAGTCTGAGCCCCGAACATTATCAGGAAGGCTATTCCAGAGTTTAGGAGCCAAATGTGAAAACGCTCTCCCTCCTTTAGTGGACTTGGATATTCTAGGTACGACCAGAAGCCCAGAGTTTTGTGACTTTAGAGATCGTGATGGATTGTGAGGCGATAGAAGATTACTTAAATACACAGGAGCTAAATTGGCCTTATAGGTCAGTAGCAATACTTTATAATTGATACAGAACTTAAAAGGTAACGTATGGAAACTTGTTTCCGCCACAGAATAAAACATTTTGAAAGATAATTGTGACTTTTTATCTCTCAATTGCGAGTTCATATCTCACAATTGCGTTAAGTCAGAATTGCGAGATATAAACATGCAATTCTGAGAAAAAAAGTCAGATTTCTGACTTTATAACACGCAATTGAACTTTATATCACTCAATTCTGACTTTATAACATACAATTGCGACTTCTGCAATTCTGGACTGGAAAAAAGTTAAAGGCACACTATGTAGGAATTCTGTTTTTGTCAAACTAGAGTCGCTGTAGAGTACTTGTTTTTAACATGTCGTAAATACCACTCACGCAGAGCGTCTCTGCACTCACGGCCTCTGCACTTTATAATAATAAAGTAGCCTACCGCGTTTGATGGCTAAATTACAAGTAAATAGCCAATAGCCTAGGCCTACTGTATAATTTCATTTGTGTTTTTTGAGTAATGTAAACATTACAAAATGCCAGATGACATCAATAAAGTTACATGTACGTTGCATTATGAGCAATACATTTGTTACAGTATTTATTAATCTTTAATAAAAATCCAGCTGTTCATTGTTTGTTCATGTTAATTCACGGTGCATTAACTAATGTTAATAAAGACAACCTTTGATTTTAATAATGTATTAGTAAATGTTAAATTAATATTAACTAAGATTAACAAATGCTGAAGAAGTTTTGTTCATTATTAGTTCATGGTGACGGCCACCATTCAACCCGAAAAAATTAATATAACCATTCCAATAACTCCGAAGCTGTTCAGTTAAGCTAAAAAAACTGCATAGTTCCCCTTTAAGTGTGAGATAAAAAGTCGAAATCAACTTTTTATTTATTTTTTCTGTGGCGGAAACAAGCTTCCATAGTAACCAGTGTAGAGGTGATAAAATTGGTGTTATTTGGTCATTTTTTCTTGATCTAGTAAGAACCCTAGCAGCTGCATTTTGGACTAATTGTAGCTTGTTTATTGCATATTCCGGAGCTCAGCGATGTTTCTGAGGTGGAAAAAGGCTGTTTTTGTAACATTTGAAATATGATTTTCGAAAGATAAGTTGTTGTGTAATATAACTCCCAGGTCTTTAACTGTAGAGGACGGAGTTACAGTACATCCTTCTAAATGCTAATTGTATTCTAAGAGATTCTGTGTACAGGTTTTTGGTCCAATATTTAATATCTCAGTCTTAGCTGAATTTAATAGAAGAAAATGACAGGTCATCCAATATTTTATATCTTTAAAGCATTCTGTCAACTTAGACAATTTAGAGAATTCATCTGGTCGTGATGAAATATATAACTGAGTATCATTGGCATAACAGTGGAAATTAATTACATGTTTTCTTATAATATTACCAAGTGGCAGCATATATATTGAGAATAGCAGAGGGCCGAACACAGAGCCTTGAGGCACTCCATAATTTACTGACGTTATCTTAGATTTTTCCCATGAATGACCCCAAAAGCCCGATTCTTTCCACAGCAATAACGGACGGGTTAAATATCATTGTAGTAATATCTGTATTATGTAACATATATTGCCTTAATCAAAAATGTTCATTAACTTCAGCATTACGTGATACTATTTCAAAGGGATTTCCGTCATTTTTACAGATTATAAATTGCATGTACCTGTGAAAACAAACCTGGAAAGAGATTTGATTTGATTTGAGGAGAAAACCGAGAGATTATTTGTGCATTCCAGTGAATTATTAATGGCATATATCGCAAATTAAATTCGGGAGAACAGACCACAAATGTGCAGTATATGTCGTACTTTTTCATACTTTTACAGCGGATTTCAAAGGGAAAAAAGAAAATGAGGAAAAGAATGCAGCGACTGAAAAGAGCTCTTGCCATAGATATTCTTGTTATAACGTCACGTTAAAATACCAAGTATAACGTTATTCTCATGATGTCTGAAAATAAATCATGAAGGAAAATTGACCGCTCATCCAGTCAAACTGACGGATAAACTTTATTTGTAGGGCAACCTTATGATTTGAAATGATTTGCTTAGCCTTTTTGAATGGAAGTTCCCCAAACCGGAAGTGCCACCCATAACTCAAAACGCAGTAAACTTGTCAAGAATAAAGGGGATAACTGAGTATCATTGGCATAACCGTGGAAACTAATTCCATGTTTTCTTTTAATATTACCAAGTGGCAGCATATATATTGAAAATAGCAGAGGGCCGAACACAGAGCCTTGAGGCACTCCATAATTTACTGACGTTATCTTAGATTTTTTTCCCTTTTAAAAAGACAAAATGGTAACGGTCTGATGGGTACGATCTCAACCAGCTTAATGCCTGTCCCTGAATACCAGTGTTTCTCTCAGGATAAAGGAGTGTAAACCAGACTGTTTAAAGACTCCCTCGTACACCATCGGTCTGTTTGTGTTGCTCGTGTTTTTCAGCAACGGCAGAAACCAAATAATTCTCATCCACGATACTGGAGTCTGAGAGAATCGTTCAAAAATACTTCAGATCAATTTCAGTGTCTTTATACCAGTATTCAGTTTTAATGGAATCACAGCACAGCAATGAACTCAGAAATTAGAAATAAACATTAAACGACTGCAACATTTCACATCTGTTCCTCCATCAGTGTTATTTTAAGAGCATTTGTCTCATGTTCTCAAACGCTGATCGATCACTGCTGTGTGTGTGTGTGTGTGTTTTACAGTAATAACACACTCTGGAGTTCGCTGGAAGAGCCCAATATCATAAACGCCAAAGAATTTGAGGATCTGTTCTCTAAAGCCGCCTTACAAGCCAAGAAGAAACCGCTATCAGACACGTATGAGAAGAAGAACAAAGCCAAAAAGGTACGTCACAGCCATGACAAATGAGTCTGATATCTTTGCTGGGTTTATATAATGGTCAGTGCTTCCTGTAAAGATGCTTTGTGTGTTAACATAAATACATAGTGTTTATAGCTTTTAATTAAAGGAAATCACATTGTTTTTACCACTTGAGGGGGTTTCAGGCACATCATGTGTCTCGCTGCCAAACATAATAACCTTAAAGTCGTCATGAAAGGGAAGTTGCGCTGATCTTTTCTTCCCTGTTGTGTCATATATTCTGGAACAAGAACAAATGTGGGCGGGGCTTGATTGTGTCTGTGGGGAATTGATTGGACGGTTGTGGTTTGCTATTGGCTGATCTCATGTGAGTGACAGGTTGCCCCACCCACATCGTCAGAGGAGAGAAGAGTATTACAACAATAATGTTGTGCACCCATAAATCATTTAGAATAAACACTGTAATATTTCCATTAAAAACTAGAATAAAAAAAATATTTAAAGTGCATGAAACTACCTTTAACAGCGGCATCATGTGATGACAATGTGTTGGTTTCATAAAGATCATTGTGCTTTGGAGTAATTTATCAGTGACATGCAAGGAATGAGGGATTTACTGTTAGTACTTGCGTTAAATAAGCTTATTTTGAGCTTATTCCCCATAATCCCGCTGTGCACTATTATTTAGTGGTGTTTTGATGAGATTTACAGGTTACATATGGGGTTTTAAAAGACAATGTTCTACAATATTTTATCGATTTAACGATGTGGCTGAGATTTATGGTGCATGTACATTAACTGGCTTTCATTCAAGTCAGTTATTGTGGTCAGGCAGAAATTAGTCTTTCAGCAGTGTGTGTCTGCAGTGTGTGTGTGTGTGTGTGTGTGTGTGTGTGTTGAGTAGGTTTAGGGGTAGGGTTAGTGTGTGTGTCTGCAGTGTGTTTGTGTTTCACCGGACTGTGCAGTTGTGACAGTAATGGCTCTGGTCTGGCGTCCAAGAAGTTAAAAATTCAGGCTGGACCCAAAACAGTCCAGACACACTTGATCAATCAGCTGGGCTCCACATCACCTGTGTGTGTGTGTGTGTGTGTGTGTGTGTGTGTGTGTGTGTGTGAGATGGGTAGGTTTAGTGGTAGGTTTAGTGTGTGTGTGTGTGTGAGAGAGAGAGATGGGTAGGTTTAGGGGTCGGGTTAGTGTGTGTGTGTGTGTGTGAGAGTGTGAGTGTGAGATGGGTAGGTTTAGGGGTCGGGTTAGTGTGTGTGTGTGTGAGAGCGAGATGGGTAGGTTTAGGGGTCGGGTTAGTGTGTGTGTGTGTGTGTGTGTTAGTGTGAGATGGGTAGGTTTAGGGGTCGGGTTAGTGTGTGTGAGATGGGTAGGTTTAGGGGTTGTGTGTGTGTGAGAATGTGAGATGGGTAGGTTTAGGGGTCGGGTTAGTGTGTGTGAGATGAGTAGGTTTAAGGGTTAGTGTGTGTGTGTGTGTGTGTGATGGCAGGTTTAGGGGTCGGGTTAGTGTGTGTGTGTGTGTGTTAGTGTGAGATGGGTAGGTTTAGGGGTTGTGTGTGTGTGTGTGTGTGTGTGTGGGAGATGGGTAGGTTTAGGGGTCGGGTTAGTGTGTGTGAGATGGGTAGGTTTAGGGGTTGTGTGTGTGAGAGAATGTGAGATGGGTAGGTTTAGGGGTCGGGTTAGTGTGTGTGAGATGGGTAGGTTTAGGGGTTGTGTGTGTGTGAGAGAGAGAGATGGGTAGGTTTAGGGGTCGGGTTAGTGTGTGTGTGTGTGTGTGAGATGGGTAGGTTTAGGGGTCGGGTTAGTGTGTGTGTGTGTGAGAGAGAGATGGGTAGGTTTAGGGGTCGGGTTAGTGTGTGTGTGTGTGTGAGTGTGAGATGGGTAGGTTTAGGGGTCGGGTTAGTGTGTGTGTGTGTGAGAGAGAGATGGGTAGGTTTAGGGGTCGGGTTAGTGTGTGTGTGTGTGTGTGTGTTAGTGTGAGATGGGTAGGTTTAGGGGTCGGGTTAGTGTGTGTGAGATGGGTAGGTTTAGGGGTTGTGTGTGTGTGAGAATGTGAGATGGGTAGGTTTAGGGGTCGGGTTAGTGTGTGTGAGATGAGTAGGTTTAAGGGTTAGTGTGTGTGTGTGTGTGTGTGTGATGGCAGGTTTAGGGGTCGGGTTAGTGTGTGTGTGTGTGTGTGTGTTAGTGTGAGATGGGTAGGTTTAGGGGTTGTGTGTGTGTGTGTGTGTGTGTGGGAGATGGGTAGGTTTAGGGGTCGGGTTAGTGTGTGTGAGATGGGTAGGTTTAGGGGTTGTGTGTGTGTGAGAATGTGAGATGGGTAGGTTTAGGGGTCGGGTTAGTGTGTGTGAGATGGGTAGGTTTAGGGGTTAGTGTGTGTGTGTGTGTGTGTGATGGCAGGTTTAGGGGTTGGGTTTGTGTGTGTGTGTGTGTGATGGGTAGGTTTAGGGGTTAGTGTGTGTGTGTGTGTGATGGACAGGTTTAGGGGTTGGGTTTGTGTGTGTGTCTGTGAGATGGGTAGGTTTAGGGGTTAGTGTGTGTGTGTGTGTGATGGACAGGTTTAGGGGTTGGGTTTGTGTGTGTGTGTGTGAGATGGGTAGGTTTAGGGGTTAGTGTGTGTGTGTGTGTGTGTGTGTGTGATGGACAGGTTTAGGGGTTGGGTTTGTGTGTGTGTGTGATGGACAGGTTTAGGGGTTGGGTTTGTGTGTGTGTGTGATGGACAGGTTTAGGGGTTGGGTTTGTGTGTGTGTGTGTGAGATGGGTAGGTTTAGGGGTTAGTGTGTGTGTGATGGGCAGGTTTAGGGGTTGGGTTAGTGTAAGGAGACAGAATATACAGTTTGTACAGTATAAAAACCATTATGCCTATGGAAAGTTCCAGCAAAGATAGTGATCCAGATGTTTGTGTGTGTGTGTGTGTGTTGGGTAGGTTTAGGGGTAGGGTTAGTGTGTGTGTCTGCAGTGTGTTTGTGTTTCACCGGACTGTGCAGTTGTGACAGTAATGGCTCTGGTCTGGCGTCCAAGAAGTTAAAAATTTAGGCTGGACCCAAATCAGTCCAGACACACTTGATCAATCAGCTGGGCTCCACATCACCTGTGTGTGTGTGTGTGTGTGTGTGTGTGTGTGTGTGTGTGTGTGTGTGTGTGTGTGTGTGTGTGTGTGTGTGTGAGATGGGTAGGTTTAGTGGTAGGTTTAGTGTGTGTGTGTGAGAGAGAGAGATGGGTAGGTTTAGGGGTCGGGTTAGTGTGTGTGTGTGTGTGTGAGAGTGTGAGTGTGAGATGGGTAGGTTTAGGGGTCGGGTTAGTGTGTGTGTGTGTGAGAGAGAGATGGGTAGGTTTAGGGGTCGGGTTAGTGTGTGTGTGTGTGTGTGTGTGTGTGTGTGTTAGTGTGAGATGGGTAGGTTTAGGGGTCGGGTTAGTGTGTGTGAGATGGGTAGGTTTAGGGGTTGTGTGTGTGTGTGTGTGTGTGTGTGTGTGTGTGAGATGGGTAGGTTTAGGGGTCGGGTTAGTGTGTGTGAGATGGGTAGGTTTAGGGGTTGTGTGTGTGTGAGAATGTGAGATGGGTAGGTTTAGGGGTCGGGTTAGTGTGTGTGAGATGGGTAGGTTTAAGGGTTAGTGTGTGTGTGTGTGTGTGTGTGTGTGATGGCAGGTTTAGGGGTTGGGTTTGTGTGTGTGTGTGTGTGTGAGATGGGTAGGTTTAGGGGTTAGTGTGTGTGTGTGTGTGATGGACAGGTTTAGGGGTTGGGTTTGTGTGTGTGTGTGTGTGATGGACAGGTTTAGGGGTTGGGTTTGTGTGTGTGTGTGTGAGATGGGTAGGTTTAGGGGTTAGTGTGTGTGTGATGGGCAGGTTTAGGGGTTGGGTTAGTGTAAGGAGACAGAATATACAGTTTGTACAGTATAAAAACCATTATGCCTATGTAAAGTTCCAGCAAAGATAGTGATCCAGATGTTTGTGTGTGAGTGTGTGTGTGAGAGTGGTCAATCTGGGCTTCTTCTACATCAGTATTGAATCATCGCTCCTCACTCTTACAGTGAACGATCCATCAAGTTTCTCTCAGTTATGAACAAACTGACCATAACCCTGTAATGAGTTTGGAAATATTAGTGAAATGCTTTTGATGTATTGCAATTTAACTGAACCCATTAGATTTGAGTCGACTAAAACTAGACTACAACTAAAGAAATTAATATGACTAAAACTAAATTACAAATTTCTGTCAAAACTCACACTGTATTCACATTTTGGCATTTCCATCTACTTATTTTTAAATGTGCATAAAAACACATGAATGGAAACCGCTTATGACGCGTTTATGATGAGTTTTGGAGAGTATTAATGTACTTGGTTAGTTGTGATGTAGCATATGAATCATATCCATCACCTGCACATCCTGCAGCTTTATAAAGGATAAGTGTGTGTGAGTGTTTCTCAGATATCTGATCCTCACAGCTGAAGTGTGTCAGAACTGCACAAAAACAACATTAGGTTTGAGTCAGTGTTGCTGTGTTGAGCTCAAACAAACAGAGTCGGTGTTTACAGTTGTTTACTTTATTATTTGTTTACTCCATATTAAACCAGAGCATCCAAAACATCTCAAACATCACCGTTAACCAGTGAAGTTCCACAGTTTCCAAAAGAGTTGCAGGCTTTTCTGATTAACAAATATATTATTATTTCGGTAACACTTTACACTAAGGTTCATTAGTTAACTACCATGAACTAATAATGAACAATACTTCTTCAGCATTCATTAATCTTAGTTAATATTAATTTAACATTTACTAATACATTATTAAAATCAAAGGTTGTATTTATTACATTAGTTAATGCACTGTGAACTAACATGAACAAACAATGAACAGCTGGATTTTTATTAACAAAGATTAATAAATACTGTAACAAATGTATTGCTCATTGTTAGTTCATGTTAGTTAATACATTAACTAATGCACCTTATTGTAAAGTGTTACCATTATTTAAATGCATTCAATTAATGCATTTTCATAAGCGAGTATCCAGCTATGTTCTGCCTTTCTGTGTGTGATTTAAGTGAAATTATTTATTTAGCTTTTAGCGACTGTGAAAAAGTTAATAGATTCTGGAACTCTCTTGTCTTGGCAGGACGATGCAATTTCTGAAAGAACGGCTAAACACAAGCGGCGCGTTTGCAGATCCATCATTCGTGTGTGTGTTTACTCGTTCTGAGTCGCTGTTCTGAGAAACCGGCCTCCAGGAACACCAGACGAGGTCTGAGCCGAAGTCCTGACGGTGCAATAAAGCGACAGCGAGACTCGGTCAATAGTGTTGCTGTCTCGCGTGTGGCGTCGCGTCTGAGAGCTCAGAGTGATGACACGGCACACACACTGCACACACGACACACACACGGGACGCTCTTTCAGCTAGTGATCAGCATTAGCTAATTAACAAAAGTGAAATACTTAAAAATAGTGCTGGGCAACGATTAATCACATCCAAAATAAAGGTTTGTGTTTACATTTTATATATATATATACACACACACACACACGCATGCATGTATATATTTAAGAAATATTTGTTAATTGATAAATTAACATACATAAATGTAATTATGCATAATGTACTGTTATTACGATGTTAAGTACATGTAACATGTAACAAGGACACTAAAATAAAGTGTTACCAAATATTTATATATAATATAAATTATGTATAAATATATACATGCAAATATTTCTTAAATAAATACATGCACATGTGTGTATTTATATATATATATATATATACACACACATACAAAATAATTATACACAGTACACACATATATATTATGTAAACACAAACCTTTATTTTGGATGTTATTAATCGTTGCCCAGCACTACTTAAAATTGGTAATCGATAACTGTTAAAAAGCTTTAAATCCGAGATGGTTACAGGCTTTCTGAATAAAACATCTTACCTTTTTACGCTTAAAGGCCTTAAACCGCCTGAACACCGATAACTGCTGGAGATGAATGAAATTCAAATAAATACATAATATTTAATAATAAAGGAATTAATAAATTAAATAAATTCAAGAATGCTTTGGACTTGAGACCTTTGTTTGGTCTTATTTTAAAGAAGACGCGCAGCAGATTATTGTTTATAGTATAATTATTATATCATAATTGTGTGTTTGGGACATGAATTTTAATGGTGAGACTTGTGTTTTTGTAATCAGGCTCTCAAAAATTATATAAAAATGTAAATTTAGATTTATCTTCAAATATATCGGTTATCGGCTTTCAAATATAAAGAATTATCGGTATCGGATTATTCGTGTATCCCTAGTCTTTGTTAAAAAGCTTATTAATACATATTTCCTTAGTAAATTGCCTGTTTTGGCAGTAAATTGTCTTTTCCATCTATGATTGAGATGTTTGCTAAAGAAAACATAATACCTTTTTACGCAGGCCTTAACTCGCTTGAACACAGATAATATGCTAATATATACATGGATTATTTATTTGTTATTGTATATATTATATCTGAGTCTGTTAGGAGAGGTGAGGAAATTTGTGGTTGTGAATGTGTTTAGATCTCTGAACATATGAATGAATGAATATATATATGAATATATAGCGCTTTCATATGTTCTACTGTACACTCAAAGCGCTTTACAATCATATCAGGGCATCTCTCCTCTACCACCTCCAGTGATTATGTAAATCAAATGCTTGTGTGTTTGTGCCGGACACATGTAGATATTAGTAAAACTCAATCGATTGTGAATCAGCGAAGGGCAGGGTCAAACACGACGGCTAATTTGTGTCATGTGTTCGAATGCATCCGCTACTCGGATTCTCAGCGCCTTTTCTCGCTCCTGATTATCATATCAAAGCGCGGCGGGGAAAACACGAGGGGGCGGAGCCTCCGTCATCTCTGTCTGCTCATTGGACGAGCTCTAATGACTAACATGTGGCGTCAGGAGAACATGTGTCCGAATATCTGTGCATTTAAGACGTCAGGAGCTGTGTGTGCTGTTCTGATATTCATATTCAGAGAAATATTTAATTATTTTAAATATCTAAAATATTTCATTATCATCTGTTAAGTTCATTGTACTATAAAAACATGCAGTAACTTTCAGAACTCAAACTCCACGATCCAAAAACTGCAGAAATTACTTGAACTTTACAACGTCAGACAAATAGATGTAGATGTTTTATTTATTTTGCTTATTTATTATACATTTTATTTTGTTATTTATATATATTTTGTCCTTTATTTTCTCTTTCTGCGGCATGTTCTGGTGTTTCTCTCGTCTCTTGACGTCCCTCTCTCTGTGAAGTATGTAAACATCACACGCTCAGATGAATCATTATTAATATGCAGCTTAAACAGTAATAATGCTTCTTAAACAAACTGACATTTTAATTGTTTCTAACTTTATGCCTTTAACTCTGTGTTTATTGGCTGTGTATTCTGGGAAGCGCTTGACGCCTGACTGTACACACAGGATTCATGTGGATATGGACTGAAATTCCAGAATTCATAAACTTCACTTCACATGGAACCATGTAATAATAATGTTTATTGCAGTGGCTAACCCTAACCCCTTCTTTAAAAACTTGATTTTATTTAATAATGTTGATTTGTGGAGTATATTTAGTAGGTTTCACACAGACTTTCCATAATTTTCCATTTATATTCCTCCTTTTAGGAAAGTTCATGGTGCCTGAATCATATCTAATCTAAAACATAACCATGTCAGGAACATAACAGACGATTGATCGGACAATAGTTGGAATATGAAAGTGAATATGAATCAGTCAATTCTAGAAATACCTCAGCCAATCACATGACAGCAACTCAATGCATTTCAGCATAATCAAGACGATCTGCTGAAATTCAAACTGAGCATCATAATGAGGAAGAAAGCTGATTTAAGTGACTTTGAATGCGTCATGGTTGTTGAGGATTTTAGTACAATTTCTTAAAGTCCCCCGTAGTCCATAATCTTATCACTTAAAACTCATCTTTAATCCCCAAAATGACATATTTAAACGTTTTTTCCTTGAATTCCATGAAATTCTTCATGCCTTAAAATATCTTGAATGTAACTCGACACCCTTGCCTCATTTAGTATGCCTGGTTGTATGAATATGCAAATGAGCCCCGCCTCCACTCACTCACTCACTCAGAGATCCACTCGTTGACGATCACACGTTGATCTGATTGGTTACAAGGTAGTTTGTGACGTCAGAAACACCAGCGATTTCAAACCGTGTTTTTGAGACTGTCTTTGGTTCACTGCAGTTTTAAGGAGAAAATACTCAGCAATGCTGTCGACTTATGAATTTACACATGGATTGTCTTAAAGCATATTAAAAACACCACATAGACACATAAACAACATTAAAAGTGTGTTTTTCACCACAGGGGGACTTTAAAGTTTACATGCACACACATTTAATCATACTTACTACAAAATTAATCATGTTTAATCATCGTAATCTTTCTTAATAAGTATTGCGGAGTGATACGACTCGAGAGAGATGTAGGAAATCACTGGCCTGAGATGGACTGGTTCTGTACTGGTTTTGAGGTGGTTCTGTTTTGAGGTAGTTCTGGACTGGTTCTGTACTGGTTTTGAGGTGTTTCTGTTTTGAGGTAGTTCTGTACTGGTTCTGTACTGGTTTTGGACTGGTTTTGAGGTGGTTCTGTTTTGAGGTAGTTCTGTACTGGTTTTGGACTGGTTCTGTACTGGTTCTGAGGTGGTTTGCAGTTGTTCATTACACTCTGTGTGTGTGTGTGTGTGTGTGTGTGTGTGTGTGTGTGTGTGTGTGTGTGTGTGTGTGTGTGTGTGTGTGTGTATCTCAGAGCAGATCTGCTCACATTAATAATGAAGGCTCACTCCATCTGCCGTAATGCAATACTCTTTCCTAAAGACCCGTTGTGCTGGTTCCCACTGAACGCCACAGTAGCTTAATGACTGCAACGCCGTCGCTACCTAATGAAGAAGACCGAAACATTAAGTTTTAGAGCCGGTCTTTACCGTGCCAAAACTGTTGTGGCCTTTATGAGGGAATTCAGTCATTAGTAATTGTGACCATGTGTAACGACAAATAAAAATCCTGTGAATTTATAGTTTGTTATAAAACCTCCTCAGTGCTCGTCCAGAACTCAGTGATGGCCTTTAATGGTTTCGTTTTCTGCCGTTTTCTCACAGCGAGGTCCTGATTGTGACAGCAGAACACCTGAGCGTTTGATGTTTCTGCTTGTTATACGTGAAGAGTCCAGTGGGATCATGGGACACGACTCCTGAAACAGTTTTATTACGATGGCTTAATGAAACATCATCATAGATGAGCATTTAATATAGCAGATAGTGGACATCATTTAGAATGATGGACTAATTAAACTGTGAAATATGTTGAAAGAGAATATAGCCTGATTATTGAGTTTAAAAGACTCCAGTCAGATGAAGTAATGTTTTAGAGTTTGCTCACAGGAATAATGTTGTTTATGTCGATGATAATTGTGAGTTTCTGCTCTTGTAGATCATCAAGCTGCTGGATGGCAAACGCTCTCAGACTGTGGGAATATTAATATCCAGCCTCCACCTGGAGATGAAGGACATTCAGCATGGTGAGATCTGTGTGTGTGTGTGTGTGTGTGTGTGTGAGTCTGTGTGTGTGTGAGTCTGTGTGTGTTTGTTTGTCTCTGTGTGTGTGTGTGTTTGGAATGGTTGCAGTTCTCCGAGCGCCTGCATGTCTGATCTGGTGGATTTGTTTATTGTAGCCGGTGACTCTCCACAGCGCCAACACGAGCAACACCTCCTTAATGATCTGAGTGTGTCGAAACTATCACACACACACGCACACACACACGCACGCACACACACACACACACACACACACACACACACACACAGAATAATCAGTGAACCCTCACACACACACACACACAGAATAATCAGTGAACACACACACACACACACACACACGCACAAAGAATAATCAGTGAACCCTCACACACACAGAATAATCAGTGAACACACACACACACACACACACACACACACAGAGAGACTCGCACTCACTCTCTCTCTCACACACACACACACACACACACACACACACACACACGCACACACACAGAATAATCAGTGAACACACACACAGAATAATCAGTGAACCCTCACACACACACACACACAGAATAATCAGTGAACCCCCCCCCCCCCACACACACACACACACACAGAATAATCAGTGAACCCTCACACACACACACAGAATAATCAGTGAATGAACCCTCACACACACACACACACACACACACAGAATAATCAGTGAACCCTCTCACACACACACACACACACACACAGAATAATCAGTGAACCCTCACACACACACACACACACACAGAATAATCAGTGAACCCTCACACACACACAAAGCACATGGCAGTATCCTGGTTAAAATGATGATATCAGATGATTTATTAAATACATGGTACTAAAATAGAACATTAGAATAGAATAATGATTATAAGTTTGCAAATTAACGACAAAGTATGAAATTGCTTTGAATGAAAAGAGATTTGAAAGGACCTGCGAATAAACGTAAACATTTCAAACAGAAAACTGAAGTGTTTAAATGCGTCGGACTCACATCTCTGAGTGGATCTGGTGGCTCTAACCTGGAAATATTAATAAATAATGAATAAATAATGAGGCTGGTGTTCCCTTTCGTTGTCACTCCGAGTTACGTCGGATGACGACGAATGGGGTTTCGCTTAGAAAGCCTATCAACTTCGAGTATTACAAAACGAGCCAATGGCAAAGAAATGCCATGGGTCTGCGGAATTTGCATGACGTAACTCCGCCCCACCTCGTGGGTATAAAAGGAGGAAGTCCGCAACAGCAGTTTATGTTTTTGCTTCGGAGCCAAGTTTATTCTTCTCTCCACAAGCCATCTCTGAATTGTCAGCTTTACAAACGAGTACCTCGAGTGTTGGTGTGACGGCGATCTACGGCGAGCGCGTGCTTCCTGCTGATCTGTTGCAGTGGTCTGCCAGTCGGTGCGTGTCTCCCCGGGTGCTTCAACACTTGAGTTTTGTCTCACTAAAAGAGCTCGCACGCGGCACGTCTTTTTAAAGACGGCTCGCCCGTGCATTTAAAAAAAAAAAAAAAAAAAAAGAATGGTGCGGCAGCTTGGTATCGGACTCTGATGGGCACGAGCGTTGTCTGGTATATTTGGGCTTGATCATGCTAGAGCAGCGCTCGTGGATGACTCAGGTTTTCTCCGTGGAAACATGATCATCGCGTCATTAAGGTCGAGACTCGGTGAACTCACATGAGTGAGAGTCCCCTCATCCACCCCCCGATCTTCGGCTGGTGGCCAGGGTGACCTGAGGGTTACGGTCTGGAACAAGGCACCGACTATGTGTCCGCGACCCCAGCCCCCCTCTTCAATGACGGTGCCCGCTAGTGAACAGGTGATTCCCACGGGTCTACCCTCTGGTGGCCCGTGTGTTTCATTTGAAGCTACAGAGGATGATATTATGTTTGTAGCAGCTTCACTAGGTGGGTTTGATTTTCCTGGAAGTGACGACTCATCGAGTCTGATCCGGAGATGACGGCCATGCTTTCCCGGGACGATTGGTTTTTGGGTAAGGCCGCCGACCCTCGTCCACGGCAAACACCAATACCATTCTTCCCGGACGTGCATGATGAGATCAGGGACCGCTCGCTAATCTCATCCGCCTTTCCTCCCCTCGATGGGGCCGCTGAATCGAGGGGAGGAAACCCTCGCTGAACGCTCTGTTGCGATGCTATGTGCGATGCTATGCCGCCTTCTCCAGCCCCGCCCCCCGCTAAACGCCGGGTCAAGCGGCGCTCCTGAGACGGGCTCCTTGGGGATGGAGCAGGCTGAGGTTGACCTGTCCCGACGGCCCCGCCGTCCGCTCAGGTCCCTCGGTCTGCCCACCGCCGAGGGCGCCCCCCCGCAGCTCCCACCCCGCCCGTTCACCCGGGCCGGCTCTGGAGGCCGCGGTCGGGCGCCACAGCCCTCTCCAGCCCCGCCCCCCGCTACACGCCGGGTTACGCGGCGCTCCTGAGAGGGGCTCCTCAGAGATGGGACTCAGTTCTTTCCAGGAGTTGGTAGCAGACCACTCCTTTCACAACTCACAAGAATCCTTATTCTCCAAAGAACTGACTCTCCCGTCTCTGAGCACACAGAGTTCTCGGACGACACAGAGCGCCGCCCACTAGCCGTGCTCTCCTCGTCCCCCTCTGTCCCAGAGGTGGTTGACACGGCATGCCGTCCACGGACCGCTTCGCCCCTGTCCCCCTCTGTCGCCAGACCCCTGGCAGAGCAGGCACCCGCGGGACGACCAGCCTGGTCCTCCCCTGGCCCCCTCTGCCAGGGCGCGGTTGCTAACTGTGCCCCCACACCGGACCGCTATGCCGTCCATGTCTGGGCCAGTTACTCCGCTTCGCTGCCCCTCCGGGGGGACGCCTGTCGTTCGCATGATCCCGCTGGTTCAGTTCTTGGGCACCTGGTTAGAGCTCCCCGTCTGTCCCGCTGGATCGCGCGGACCGTCATTCTCGGCTATGCGATTCAGTTCGCACGGTCTCCTCCCCGCTTCAGGGGAGTCCGCTCCACTTTGGTCGGTGGCTATGCCCCCATCATGAGAGCAGAGATTGCCACCCTGCTGGCGAAGGGTGCAATCGAGACTGTCCCTCCAGCCGAGATGAGGTCCGGCTTCTACAGCCCCTACTTCATTGTCCCCAAGAAAACCGGTGGGTTACGGCCTATCCTGGACTTGCGCGTGCTGAACCGCTCCCTTCACAGGCTGCCGTTCAAGATGCTCACCGCCAAACGTGTTTTCGAATGCATTCGGCCCCAGGATTGGTTTGCAGCGATCGACCTGAAGGACGCCTACTTCCATGTCTCCATTCTTCCTCGACACAGACCGTTTCTTCGGTTTGCTTTCGAGGGGCAGGCATACCAGTACGCGGTCCTCCCTTTGGGGATGGCCCTGTCTCCTCGCATCTTCACGAAGGTCGTCGAGGCTGCCCTTGTTCCCCTTCGGGAGCACGGGGTTCGCATCCTGAGTGATATCGATGACTGGCTGATCCTAGCTCACTCTCGAGATCAGGTTTGCGAACACAGGGACCTAGTGCTCCGGCACCTAGCTCGTCTGGGGCTTCGGGTCAACTGGGAGAAGAGCAAACTTTGCCCCGTGCAGAGGATCTCTTTTCTCGGTATGGACATCGACTCGGTCTCCATGTCCGCGCAGCTGACGAGCGAGCGCGCGCAGTCACTGCTGACTTGCCTGAGACAATTCGAGGGCAAGAGTGCGGTTCCACTGAAACTCTTTCAGAGGCTCCTGGGGCATATGGCATCTGCAGCCGCGATCACGCCGCTCGGATTGCTTCATATGAGACCGCTTCAGCTTTGGCTTTGCGACCGAGTCCCGAGGTGAGCATGGCAACAAGGCACGCTCCGAGTACCAGTTACTCCGACCTGCCGTCAGTTCTTCACCCCGTGGTCGAACCTCAGTTTTCTCAGGGCGGGTGTCCCCCTGGAACGAGCTTCCCGGCATGCTGTTGTAACGACAGATGCCTCCACCACGGGCTGGGGCGCCATGTGCAATGGACATGCTGCTGCGGGCTCCTGGACAGGACCCCAGCGGCTTTGGCATGTCAATTGCCTCGAGTTGTTGGCAGTACGCCTCGCCCTGCACCGCTTCCGGGCATTGCTCCAGGGTCAACACGTAGTAGTCCGCTCAGACAATACCGCGACTGTTGGGTACATCAACCATCAAGGTGGTCTACGCTCCCGCCGTATGTCACAACTCGCCCGCCACCTCCTCCTATGGAGTCAGAAGCATCTGAGGTCGTTTCGAGCCATTTTCATTCCCGGAGCGCTAAACTGTGCAGCCGACGAGCTCTCACGGCTTCAGCCCCTCCCTGGAGAATGGCGACTCCATCCCCAGTCGGTTCAGCTGATTTGGGACCAGTTCGGGGACGCACAGATAGATCTGTTTGCCTCTCACGACTCGACCCACTGCGCCCTGTATTTTTCCCTGACCGAGGGCACGCTCGGCACGGATGCACTGGCGCACAGCTGGCCGCCGGGCCGCAAATATGCGTTTCCCCCAGTGAGCCTCCTTGCGCAGACCTTGCGCAGGGTCAGGGAGGACGAGGAGCAGGTTATTCTGTTCGCGCCGTATTGGCCCAACCGGACCTGGTTCCCCGAACTTGTACTCCTCGCGACAGCACCTCCCTAGCCCATTCCTCTGAGGAAGGACCTTCTTCTCAGGGACGGGGCACCCTGTGGCACCCTCGCCCCGATCTCTGGAGCCTCCACGTGTGGCTCCTGGACGGCTCAGGTAGGTTTGAGTACCCTTCCACCAGCGGTGGCGGCTACCATCACTTCCGCTAGAGCGTCGTCCACGAGACACGCCTATGCGTTGAAGTGGAACCTCTTCGTTGACTGGTGCTCTTCTCACCGAGAAGCCCCCCGGAAATGCTCAATCAGCGTTGTGCTTTCCTTCCTTCAGCAAGGGTTGGAGCGAAGGCTGTCTCCCTCCACCCTTAGATCTATGTTGCCGCCATTGCCGCACACCATGACCTGGTCGAAGGTAAGTCGGTAGGGAAGCACTACCTGGTCATCAGGTTCCTGAGAGGAGCGAGGAGACTAAATCCTCCTCGCCCTCCTCTCGTTCCCTCTTGGGACCTCTCAGTGGTTCTAGCTGCCCTGAAGAGTGCTCCCTTTGAGCCCCTGCAATCAGTCGAGCTTAAGTTCCTGTCAATGAAGACAGCGCTCCTGGTTGCACTGGCCTCCTTCAAGAGGGTAGGGGACCTGCACACATTCTCCGTCGGCGAAGCGTGCCTGGAATTCGGACCGGCTTTCTCTCACGTGATCCTGAGACCCCGGCCCGGATATGTGCCCAAGGTTCCTACCACTCCCTTTCGGGACCAGGTGGTGAACCTGCAAGCGCTGCCCCCGGAGGAGGCAGACCCAGCCTTGGCACTGCTCTGTCCAGTACGCGCTCTCGCGCCTATGTAGACAGGACGCAGTGTTTCAGGACCTCAGACCAGCTCTTTGTCTGTTATGGTGGGAAGCTGAAGGGAAAGGCTCTCTCCAAGCAAAGGTTGTCTCACTGGATAGTGGACGCCATTGCTTTGGCATACCAGCAGCAAGGTCGACCGTGCCCCCTTGGTGTGACGGCCCACTCCACCCGGAGTGTGGCATCCTCTTGGGCTCTAGCGCATGGCGCCTCGCTAACAGACATCTGCAGAGCTGCAGGCTGGGCGACACTTAACACATTCGCCAGATTCTATAATCTCCGAGTGGAGCCTGTGTCCTCTCATGTACTCGCTTCAACTTGCTAGTACCGGACCCGCTCAGGTGTCTTCGCTTGCTCGCCATTTCACTCCACGGACTGGATACGTGCGATATTCTCCTCAGGTGAGCTTCCCCGAAAGCCCTGAGCTCCTCCAGCACTCCGGACGTCGGCGCCAGTGTCTCTTGCCTGCGCGTCGGCTAAGTGCCTCCCGTGTGCGTGGTCCCTCCGCTGAGCGACCCCCACATGTGTATTTCCACTGTAAGCCTCTCTGAGCATGTGTCTTTCCCTTGGCAAGCCACCTTGCCACCCCTGGGGTTGAAATATTCCACCTGCGGCTGGACACCCCAGTGTTCCCCATATGCTTCCTTCTGGGTCATATGTGTATTCTTTAAGTCCCCCCCTCTGGGTTGGCATTAATTGCATACTTCCCCTAGCTTGGGATATGCTTCCCAGTGTACCTTGGTATTCCTGTGTTAAATGGAGTCCTTCGTCCGTCTATGACAGGGATCTCTGTTTACGCAGGGCACTGGAAGACAGCTGAGAAGGTGGCGTGATTAGACTGGTAACCCCATTCGTCGTCATCCGACGTAACTCGGAGTGACAACGAAAGGGAACGTCTACGGTTACGTTTGTAACCCTCATTCCCTGAGTAGGGAACGGAGACGTTACGTCTGCCTGCCACTTTCCGCTGTACCGCGGGGATCGCCTGAGCTCAGTCTTGGCTCCTCAGCGAAGAAACATAAACTGCTGTTGCGGACTTCCTCCTTTTATACCCACGAGGTGGGGCGGAGTTACGTCATGCAAATTCCGCAGACCCATGGCATTTCTTTGCCATTGGCTCGTTTTGTAATACTCGAAGTTGATAGGCTTTCTAAGCGAAACCCCATTCGTCGTCATCCGACGTAACGTCTCCGTTCCCTACTCAGGGAACGAGGGTTACATACGTAACCGTAGACGTTTCTCCTCATGAAGTGATTTATGTTGCAGCTGTTCTGACGGTGGATCACTCTGTGGTGGACCTGGAGACCATCGAGGCTTTATATGAAAATGTGAGTACATAAAGAAACCCGAGAGCGCAGAAGAATGTTCACGAGATTCTCTATTTATTTCCTACAGTCCGTGTTTTAACAGCACCAGCTGTTCGTCTCGTCAATAAAACGGCCTTTATTATTTCATTAAACGCATTTAACAGTGTGTGTGTTACTGACTCTAACCATGATCTGATGGTTTGGTCCGTTTTAAGAGGATTTGTGTAAATGATATGCATTATATATATATATATTTTTTTTTATGCTTGTATATCAGTAGTCAGCCGGTTATCTGAACGACTAGTCAACTAGTTAGTCTTAATCTATAAATATGCTAGTTTAGAAACTTAGTGATAGATGGTCACTAAATACTAATAGATTTTTATGGATAAAAATATTTAAGAATTTATGGATTATGAATGATAACATTGCACAAAATGTTTGATCCTTATCTCTAGATAAACCGACGACTATTTTTGAATCATTGATGTTGAATCGTGATTCGTGCCATTTAATCGTGTATTTTTATAAGGTTGCTGAAATTACTAATATAATGCTAATATAATATTTGTCCTAATGAATGTGTGCAGAGAGCTCAGACTGATGAACTGGAGAAGATCAGGAAACATTACGAGACGTCTAAAGAAGATGAAGTGAAACTGCTGGATAAACCGGAACAGTACGTCCTTCAAACGCTTTCAATCTTCTATTAAATGCGTTGTGAACCAGAGAATGTTGTTGAGGATTTTAGGACAATTAATATTATATTTATAATCAGAAAGCTGATGAGGAAAGCTGAATTATCGTTCCAAGAGTCTTAAATTTGGGGACAGAAAAACAGCATTTGCAATATGCTTTAATAAAGGTGATGATTTAATTTTTAATACAATTATTTTTTTTTTTTTATAAATATATATAGAATGATTTATCATTTTAACTCCCTTTACTTACAAAAAGGTTTAAAGACTGAAAATTTGGCAATTAAATAAAAATAAAAAACTGTATTATTATTTCAGCATTTGTTGAGAGCCTCATTCTGAGTTGATAAACCTGCTAACTTTCACACTAATGCACAATAACACTAGACAAGACATCAGTGACCCAGCAGACATTCAGTCCCTCGTAAGCACAGTTATATGTTCTAGAGCATTTTTATAATGTTCCCATTATGGTCTTTGAACATTCAAAACGTCTATTTTAAAATATATATATTTTTATTTTCTTGTTAATGGAACGTTGAGGGAACATTCCATTCTATCATTCTTCACACATTATGGAATGTAACATTTGAATGTTCTCTGAACGTTCCGAAACAAGTGGCAACATTTAAAAAAATGACAAATGTCCAACTGTTTTTTTTTTTTGTTGTTGTTTTTTTTAAGTTCCATGAATAATGTATAAATAATGTTTTTGTGCTGATGTTTAGAGAACATTATTAAAGACCAGAGAACTTTGAACTAACGTTCTATCAACGTTACTTGAAGTACGTTTGTTCATAAATTTGAGAAAAACTTGTTAGCTGGGTTACAAGCTCCAATTAAACACATTATTATTATTAGTAGTAGTAGTAGTAGTAGTAGTAGCAGTAAAATAATCTTTATTTGTCCCTTTGCAGGGCAATTTAAGCAGCTTCAAACCTCACCAACATACAAATTTTTAATGCATTACAAAAACATCACAAACCTAAAAGTAAATTTACAATACTTCTAGCTACTATTAAAGTTCACTGTACCTTTATCTTTGTTTCAGATAAGTATTTACACTCATAACTGCATTTGAAACAAAAGATCTAGAAGCTTTAACAGTCCTCCATATGGGCACTTATGTATCATAAGTGTATCATCCAGGATAGTCTCACACAGAGTAGACAAACCTTTTAACTTTAACTTTTAACATTTAATCCAAAAAACCAACAGATCATAGCAAAAGTCAAAACAGTTTCAATAAAAGATCTATAAAACATTATCAATATCACTTCAAAGGACTTAAGCTTCCTCAATAAATATAACCATTTATGTGCTTTCGATATAATAAGATTTGTGTTTTCCACCCACTTAATCTTATCAATTAATGTACCCAAATACTTCTATAAACTGACCTTCTCAACTTCTTTACCCGCAATAACTAATTTAGATGGAGTTTCAACAGAATTATAAAAATCTATAGTCATATCCTTAGTTTTGGAGACTAAATCATTTAAAATGTGCCCATGCTCTGTGTCACCTTACTTTAACAGACTTAGCACCACTGTATCATCGGCATATTTAATAATATGTCTGTCTGGATATTGACTTCTGCACCTATCTGTATATAAAATCAATAATAAAGGTGAAAGAATACAGCCTTGGGGACAGCCCACTGAAGAATACTATTATTATAATAAATGCTTTAACAAAAATATGCTCGTATGTTTCTGAATTAGCATCTCGTCCCACAAACGTCCAGAGTAAGCGGATTAATGCGATTGTTTTTATAAAAACTGAGGGGTGATGAATTTACTCTCACATGATGTTCAAACATCTTAACCGTTCCTGTAAAACTAATGAACATGTTTCTTCTGTGCTTGACCTTTGACCCTTCACTGTAGTGAGTCAGTGTGAGTCTGTTCGTATGCTAATGAAACCGGAAACCAGCGATCTCTGCACATGATTGTGGGTCTCTGACTCGTGCCGCTAATATTTGACGTAATTACACTTAGTTACATCCAGATTTGTGTGTTCGTGTGAAGGCGTCGTGACCTCTTTGATGTTATTGTGTTTTGTCTTTGATCTTGCGGTGCAGATTCCTGTACGAACTCTCCCAGATTCCGGATTTCGCTGGTCGCGCTCACTGCATCATATTCAGGACTGTGTTTGTGGACTCCATGTCTTCTGTCCATCGTAAAGTGGAGACCATCTCTACTGTGTGCAAGGTGAAATAAAGCCGTTAGATTTATTGGTGCGAATTTGTTGTTCATCAAAGTTGGTTAATGATGTCACGCAGGTGGTGGAGTTATTACTTCTTTTAATTAATCCGTTTGAGATTTAATTAATGCCAGATTTTTTGGCATTTGAGGACTAATTCTCATTTTTCCTTAGTTATTTTTCTTTATTTCCAGATTCACTGATAGGCTCGTTCTTACGCACACGAACAGCACTTTTAATAACACTTATATCCATACGCAAATGGTTATATAATAATAATAATTAATAATAATAATAGCACTTATATCCATACGCAAATGAGATTCGGTTATATAATAATAATAATTAATAATAATAATAGCACTTATATCCATATGCAAATGAGATGTGGTTATATAATAATAATAATTAATAATAATAATAGCACTTATATCCATACGCAAATGAGATGCGGTTATATAATAATAATAATTAATAATAATAATAGCACTTATATCCATATGCAAATGAGATGTGGTTATATAATAATAATAATTAATAATAATAATAGCACTTATATCCATATGCAAATGAGATGTGGTTATATAATAATAATAGCACTTATATCCATACGCAAATGAGATGAGGTTATATAATAATAATAATTAATAATAATAATAGCACTTATATCCATACGCAAATGAGATGAGGTTATATAATAATAATAATTAATAATAATAATAGCACTTATATCCATATGCAAATGAGATGTGGTTATATAATAATAATAGCACTTATATCCATACGCAAATGAGATGAGGTTATATAATAATAATAATTAATAATAATAATAGCACTTATATCCATACGCAAATGAGATGTGGTTATATAATAATAATAATTAATAATATTAATAGCACTTATATCCATATGCAAATGAGATGAGGTTATATAATAATAATAGCACTTATATCCATACGCAAATGAGATGAGGTTATATAATAATAATAATAGCACTTATATCCATACGCAAATGAGATGTGGTTATATAATAATAATAATTAATAATAATAATAGCACTTATATCCATATGCAAATGAGATGTGGTTATATAATAATAATAATAGCACTTATATCCATATGCAAATGAGATGTGGTTATATAATAATAATAGCACTTATATCCATACGCAAATGAGATGAGGTTATATAATAATAATAATTAATAATAATAATAGCACTTATATCCATACGCAAATGAGATGAGGTTATATAATAATAATAATTAATAATAATAATAGCACTTATATCCATATGCAAATGAGATGTGGTTATATAATAATAATAGCACTTATATCCATACGCAAATGAGATGAGGTTATATAATAATAATAATTAATAATAATAATAGCACTTATATCCATACGCAAATGAGATGTGGTTATATAATAATAATAATTAATAATAATAATAGCACTTATATCCATATGCAAATGAGATGTGGTTATATAATAATAATAGCACTTATATCCATACGCAAATGAGATGAGGTTATATAATAATAATAATTAATAATAATAATAGCACTTATATCCATACGCAAATGAGATGAGGTTATATAATAATAATAATTAATAATAATAATAGCACTTATATCCATATGCAAATGAGATGTGGTTATATAATAATAATAGCACTTATATCCATACGCAAATGAGATGAGGTTATATAATAATAATAATTAATAATAATAATAGCACTTATATCCATACGCAAATGAGATGTGGTTATATAATAATAATAATTAATAATATTAATAGCACTTATATCCATATGCAAATGAGATGAGGTTATATAATAATAATAGCACTTATATCCATACGCAAATGAGATGTGGTTATATAATAATAATAATAATAATAATAATAATAATAATAATAATAAAAGCACTTATATCCATATGCAAATGAGATGTGGTTATATAATAATAATAATAATAATAATAATAATAATAATAAAAGCACTTATATCCATATGCAAATGAGATGTGGTTATATAATAATAATAATAATAATAATAATAATAATAATAATAATAATAATAATAATAATAATAAAAGCACTTATATCCATACGCAAATGAGATGTGGTTATATAATAATAATAATAATAATAATAATAATAATAATAATAAAAGCACTTATATCCATACGCAAATGAGATGTGGTTATATAATAATAATAATAATAATAATAATAATAATAATAATAATAATAATAGCACTTATATCCATATGCAAATGAGATGTGGTTATATAATAATAATAGCACTTATATCCATACGCAAATGAGATGTGGTTATATAATAATAATAATTAATAATAATAATAGCACTTATATCCATACGCAAATGAGATGTGGTTATATAATAATAATAATAATAATAATAAAAGCACTTATATCCATATGCAAATGAGATGTGGTTATATAATAATAATAATAATAATAAAAGCACTTATATCCATATGCAAATGAGATGTGGTTATATAATAATAATAATAATAATAATAATAAAAGCACTTATATCCATATGCAAATGAGATGTGGTTATATAATAATAATAATATTAATAGCACCTATATCCATATGAAAATGAGATGTGGTTATATAATAATAATAGCACTTATATCCATATGCAAATGAGATGTGGTTATATAATAATAATAATAATAGCACTTATATCCATATGCAAATGAGATGAGGTTATATAATAATAATAGCACTTATATCCATACGCAAATGAGATGTGGTTATATAATAATAATAATTAATAATAATAATAGCACTTATATCCATACGCAAATGAGATGTGGTTATATAATAATAATAATAATAATAATAAAAGCACTTATATCCATATGCAAATGAGATGTGGTTATATAATAATAATAATAATAATAAAAGCACTTATATCCATATGCAAATGAGATGTGGTTATATAATAATAATAATAATAATAATAATAATAAAAGCAC
Source organism: Gila orcuttii (assembly GCA_026230005.1). Taxonomy (NCBI): domain Eukaryota; kingdom Metazoa; phylum Chordata; class Actinopteri; order Cypriniformes; family Leuciscidae; genus Gila; species Gila orcuttii. Next base: position 1,412,608 of record JAPDVR010000013.1, read on the forward strand.
TTATATCCATATGCAAATGAGATGTGGTTATATAATAATAATAATATTAATAGCACCTATATCCATATGAAAATGAGATGTGGTTATATAATAATAATAGCACTTATATCCATATGCAAATGAGATGTGGTTATATAATAATAATAATAATAGCACTTATATCCATATGCAAATGAGATGAGGTTATATAATAATAATAGCACTTATATCCATACGCAGATAAGATGTGGTTATATAATAATAATAATAATAATAATAATAATAATAGCACTTATATCCATACGCAGATGAGATGCAGTTATATAATAATAATAGCACTTATATCCATAGGCAGATGAGATGCAGTTATATAATAATAAAAATAGCACTTATATCCATACGCAGATGAGATGCAGTTATATAATAATAATAATAGCACTTATATCCATACGCAAATGAGATGTGGTTATATAATAATAATAATAATAATAATAGCACTTATATCCATAAGCAAATGAGATGTGGTTATATAATAATAATAATTAATAATAATAATAGCACTTATATCCATACGCAAATGAGATGTGGTTATATAATAATAATAATAATAATAATAATAATAATAAAAATAATAATAAAAGCACTTATATCCATATGCAAATGAGATGTGGTTATATAATAATAATAATAATAATAATAATAATAATAATAATAATAATAATAATAATAATAATAAAAATAATAATAAAAGCACTTATATCCATATGCAAATGAGATGTGGTTATATAATAATAATAATAATAATAATAATAATAATAATAATAAAATCACTTATATCCATATGCAAATGAGATGTGGTTATATAATAATAATAATAATAATAAAAGCACTTATATCCATATGCAAATGAGATGTGGTTATATAATAATAATAATAATAATAATAATAATAATAATAATAATAATAATAAAAGCACTTATATCCATATGCAAATGAGATGTGGTTATATAATAATAATAATAATAATAGCACTTATATCCATACGCAAATGAGATGTGGTTATATAATAATAATAATAATAATAATAGCACTTATATCCATATGCAAATGAGATGTGGTTATATAATAATAATAGCACTTATATCCATACGCAAATGAGATGTGGTTATATAATAATAATAATAATAATAATAATAATAGCACTGATATCCATACGCAAATGAGATGTGGTTATATAATAATAATAATAATAATAGCACTTATATCCATACGCAAATGAGATGTGGTTATATAATAATAATAATTAATAATAATAAAAGCACTTATATCCATATGCAAATGAGATGTGGTTATATAATAATAATAATAATAAAAGCACTTATATCCATATGCAAATGAGATGTGGTTATATAATAATAATAATAATAATAATAAAAGCACTTATATCCATATGCAAATGAGATGTGGTTATATAATAATAATATTAATAGCACCTATATCCATATGCAAATGAGATGTGATTATATAATAATAATAATAATAATAATAGCAATTATATCCATATGCAAGTGAGATGTGGTTATATAATAATAATAATAGCACTTATATCCATACGCAGATGAGATGCAGTTATATAATAATAGCATATGCACATTCTTCAAGAACTATTTACAAATAGCAAAATAATGCAAAATATATAGTCAGAAATAAAATGTATATGCAAACCACTCACTAAGTAGACATGCAACAAGATGAGGTCATGTGAGTAGGTGTAGCATATTACTGATTGAAATAATTATTGTTGCATGGTGCAATACTTTTTGAATTAGTATGTTTATATTTGATCATTCATTCCAATTCCAAAGTAATGAACATCAAACATGATGATCTTGACTGATTTCATTGAACTTCCACCAAAAAAAAAAAACCCTGTAAGGATTAAAAATGTAATGAAATTAGAAAAAAATATTTATATGATACCTGCGACAAAATGAGGTCATGTGACACAGCATTGATGCGCAGTTCACTAGTATGCTTGAAGTGTGTAAGTGTTTGCTGTGCTTCTACAGGTGTTTCTTGAGAATGACAGTGTGAAGGATGTGATCGGTGTGATTCTGGCCTTCGGAAACTACATGAACGGTGGAAACAGGACCAGAGGACAGGCGGATGGATTCGGACTGGAGATTCTTCCTAAATTAAAAGATGTCAAGAGCAGGGTATTAAAATAATAACACTATAAACCTGAACTGAACTCTGTTTTAATGTGATACGGTCACCGCAACCTCTAATAATTCTTTCCTTTCCCATCAGGACAATCATATAAGCCTGGTGGATTATGTGGTGTCTTACTACCTGCGGAACATGGACGAGGTACGACGTTTTCCTGCTCATCACCAAAACGGCTCTCAGTGGGTGTTTCACCCCATAAACTGACTGTAACATTCATGCAATGCAATAAAAAAAGCAAAGCCATCGGAAGAAATCACAGTTCTGGTGGAGCAGAGGAAACGATGTTCTTCCTCAGCGTTTCTGTCTCGTTTTCCAGCACAAATATCTGAACGAATGTTCCCGAAAAATGTACATAACAAAAAAACAAACAAAAAAAACTACTTGACGTTTTGAACATTCATAAGACATTCAGAAATAATGTTTTCTTAACCTAAATGGTAATGTCAGCAAGAAGGGTTGATATTTGTAATAGAAAACAAGACAAAAATACCTAATATCTAAATAAAGTCAGAAAATTCTTGTCATGCACAAGCAGACGTTTCTCTTTCTTTTTTTCTGAAAGGTTGTTGTTGTGTTTCAGAACGCAGGAACAGAGAAAAGCGTTTTCCCGCTGCCTGAACCTCAAGATCTCTTCCACGCTGCTCAGGTCAAGTTTGAAGATCTCGCAAAAGACCTTCGCAAGTTAAAGAAAGAGCTGACAGGTATGAGTCCCACCCGTTGGTCTGTGATTTAATGCTGGAGATGTGTCTCACAGGGTATAAAAGGTGCTCAGACATTTCGACTTTATTTACAGGGTTCGTACAAGGTGCTTAAAAGTGTGACTTTTTGAAATGTAAGTCCTGGAAAACAGCAATATTTATGAAGAGGTACTTGAAAAGTGCTTTACTTGCTTGAAATACAATATATTTTTTTCGAAAAAACAATCTTTTCAAGCAAAATTAACACTGCAGTTCGTCTGATAAACCCCATCAGATCTTTTCTCGATACGAATTATGCCAACATTATAATATAAAATATTATTTATTGAACAATAATAGCCATTATAAACTTTGTATTAAATATATATTATTAAATACGTTATAAGTTGTATTTTGGATACCTTATATTTGTAAGGTGAGTTTTAAAAATTCTTAAAAAATACTAAGTGAGATCTCTGATTGTAGTCTTTGAAAACCAAAAAAGTAATGCTTTAAAAGTCCTGGAATTTCTTTTTACAGTACCTGTACAAACCCTGTAATTTATTACAACCTTGATTATTTACACAGCGCCAGCAAATGAGCAGAGGGCTCAGCAGTGATTCATTCTAGTGAATCTTTTGAATCACTTAAGAGTTCTTTATTTTGATTCACTCATTGCTTGAATCATTCGCTCAAACGTTTTATTATCCTTTATCCGAATGATTTTGCTGCAATGTTCATCCGTCCATTTAAAAAGCAGCTTAAAGCAACTTTTTTCCAGTGTAAAAACTGTTTCATGAAAAGAAGCACTTTTACCACAGTTGTGCTCGGGGCCGCCGCAGGGGTCAAATGTCACGCCCCCCCAGCCCCTGGTGTCTGCAATTATTTAAATCAGCCAATAATATGGCATATGAAAGCAATTAGATATGCTCTCTCCTCATTCCCCTCCATTTGAGAATCGTTGTTAAAAACTCTGATCCTCAGTGACCCGAGGGAAAAACACAAAGCGGCTACAAAACCACTGCCGCCCCACCTCGAGCTGTCTGTCACTCACTTATTAGCACAAAAATGCAAGACAATAAATACAGAACAAGGGCCTTAGCATTTGATCCACACCACAACAAAAAAAACCCCGTCTGGCGTGCGAGTCCTCGGGCGTTGGCATGAGATCGTAAGGAGAGTGTTGCAAACGCACCTACGACTCAGTATTTCTGGACAGGGATAAATATTTATGCCATGCTATCATAAAGAGCTGCAAGTGTTCCTAATTATTCCTCGAGTCATTTCTGTTTAAAGTGAGAGTGGAGAGGAAGTCGAGGTGATGAAGAAAGAGTTTCTGGACCGAGATTTGAAGTCTGTGCATCTGACGTACACGTGTGAGCCTTTCTGCCTTTGATATATTCCTACTTCTGCTCCAACCACACTGGGAATCTGCAAATACAACTGTTTTACTGCCGTGAATAAAAATGTAACATCATCAGAGTGAAGTTTAGGAGTACTTGATGATAAAAATCTGTTTTCAAAAGCATGAAATCAAAATTTACACTTCTTGTTTTTCAATGGTTTTTATTCTAAATTATTTATCGGTGCACATCATCATTTTGTTAATAATCTTGAATCCGAATAAGTTCCTCTTGCAGCATCTCTTCTCTGATGATGCGGGCGGGGCAACCTGTCACTCACATGAGATCAGCCAATAGCAAACCACAACCGTCCAATCAATTCCCCACTGACACAATCAAGCCCCGCCCACATTTGTTCTTGTTCCAGAAGCGTTTCTCTCGGATATACGACACAATAGGGAAGAAGTGAAAAATGAAAAAAGAGAATGCGCAGCTTCCCTTTTATGATATTTATAGTCAGTTGAGTTAGAGCTGTACAATTAATATGAATCATTACTAGCTCAGATCATTTGATCTTGGAAGAATCTGATGAGAAATGTTTATATTGTACTTGTAGCACGTTGGGTACAAGAAAAGCGCAATATAAATAAAATTTATTATTATTATATTGTAGGATCCGTGTTGTGGAAAATGTGGACAGATTTACATAGAAACTCAAAACACCAAAATAAAAAGTTTGGTTTAGAAAATTATGACAGAAATATTTTACTATTGTACAGCAGAATGTATTTCTTAAAGCAATAATAACATTAACATTAAGGAATTTCGCGCAATATCACACAATATTGCTTTAATTTAAACAGTAAACCTTCATTTGATTACGTTACATGATGATTTAATAAATTGTTCAAGCTTTATACTTTTGATTAACATTGTTTTTTTAGTGAATTTGTTTTAAACCATTAAAGTCCCTGTAAACCCAAAATGAAGTGTGTTCTGAGTTTGTCACACCACAGAAAAATGTGTTATTAGCCACCCAGCCAAATTTGAATGATCAAAAAAGCCGGCAAGTATATAAAATAAGCTATCAAAATCTTGAAAAAATGAGCAGTAGTCTCTGCTCTCAAACGCTGGGGGCGTGTCCTCTGGGGGGGCGTGTCCGCTGGCTGCCCTGAAACCACGCCCACTCGCGGGAAAGCTGCCGTCGCCGCACTCAACTGTCACTCACCGCTACAGCCGGAATGGACGCTCGCGCGGTGGACACGCACTGCCGATGATGGCACCAGTTGTCGGCGCGACGGGAGGATGAAAGCCGAGGCGGGAGAGAGTCGGTTCGGCCCCATTCACCAGTAACAGCGGATTATCAGTGAATCTCAGTTGTCTCTGACGAAAGTTTATAAAACTATCCCGTGTAAAATGATCACTACAGAGGCGAGTGTTTGCGGTGATCCTCAGCTCTCCATCAAGATGGCTCTTCACAAAATTAATCCACCTCTTCTTGATGTGATCGTTTTTCGTAAATTCAAATAAGGACACCGATCTGTTCTGTACGTGATCGCATCCAGGTAGTACACATTTCCGTGAAGAACGCATAGCTAGCAAACTGTAGACTGTAGTAACTAATAATATTGACACTAACTCGCGATTAGGGGAGGGGCCAACCTCAGTGGCTCCAGTGCGTCATCAAGTAGGGGCGTGTCCAGGAGCTCAGTGGCTCCAGTGTGTCATCAAGTAGGGGCGTGTCCAGGAGCTCAGGGGCTCCAGTGCGTCATCAAGTAGGGGCGTGTCCAGGAGCTCAGTGGCTCCAGTGCGTCATCAAGTAGGGGCGTGTCCAGGAGCTCAGTGACTCCAGTGTGTCATCAAGTAGGGGCGTGTCCAGGAGCTCAGTGGCTCCAGTGCGTCATCAAGTAGGGGCGTGTCCAGGAGCTCAGTGACTCCAGTGCGTCATCAAGTAGGGGTGTGTCCAGGAGCTCAGTGGCTCCAGTTCGTCATCAAGTAGGGGTGTGTCCAGGAGCTCAGTGGCTCCAGTGTGTCATCAAGTAGGGGCGTGTCCAGGAGCTCAGTGACTCCAGTGCGTCATCAAGTAGGGGCGTGTCCAGGAGCTCAGTGGCTCCAGTGCGTCATCAAGTAGGGGCGTGTCCAGGAGCTCAGGGACTCCAGTGCGTCATCAAGTAGGGGCGTGTCCAGGAGCTCAGGGACTCCAGTGTGTCAAGTAGGGGCGTGTCCAGGAGCTCAGGGACTCCAGTGTGTCATCAAGTAGGGGCGTGTCCAGGAGCTCAGTGGCTCCAGTGTGTCATCAAGTAGGGGCGTGTCCAGGAGCTCAGGGACTCCAGTGTGTCATCAAGTAGGGGTGTGTCCTGGAGCTCAGTGGCTCCAGTGCGTCATCAAGTAGGGGTGTGTCCAGGACCTCAGGGGCTCCAGTGTGTCATGAAGTAGGGGCATGTCCAGGACCTCAGGGGCTCCAGTCTGTCATCAAGTAGGGGCGTGTCCAGGAGCTCAGTGGCTCCAGTGCGTCATCAAGTAGGGGCGTGTCCAGGAGCTCAGTGGCTCCAGTGTGTCATCAAGTAGGGGCGTGTCCAGGAGCTCAGGGACTCCAGTGTGTCATCAAGTAGGGGTGTGTCCAGGAGCTCAGTGGCTCCAGTGCGTCATCAAGTAGGGGCATGTCCAGGATCTCAGGGGCTCCAGTGTGTCATCAAGTAGGGGTGTGTCCAGTAGCTCAGTGGCTCCAGTGTGTCATCAAGTAGGGGCGTGTCCAGGAGCTCAGGGACTCCAGTGTGTCATCAAGTAGGGGCGTGTCCAGGACCTCAGGGGCTCCAGTGTGTCATCAAGTAGGGGCATGTCCAGGACCTCAGGGGCTCCAGTGTGTCATCAAGTAGGGGCGTGTCCAGGAGCTCAGTGGCTCCAGTGCGTCATCAAGTAGGGGCGTGTCCAGGAGCTCAGGGACTCCAGTGTGTCATCAAGTAGGGGCGTGTCCAGGAGCTCAGGGACTCCAGTGTGTCATCAAGTAGGGGCGTGTCCAGGAGCTCAGGGGTTCCAGTGCGTCATCAAGTAGGGGTGTGTCCAGGAGCTCAGGGGCTCCAGTGTGTCATCAAGTAGGGGCGTGTCCAGGAGCTCAGTGGCTCCAGTGTGTCATCAAGTAGGGGCGTGTCCAGGAGCTCAGTGGCTCCAGTGTGTCATCAAGTAGGGGCGTCTCCAGGAGCTCAGTACGTCGTCAAGTAAGGGCGTGTCCAGGAGCTCAGTGGCTCCAGTGCGTCATCAAGTAGGGGTGTGTCCAGTAGCTCAGTGGCTCCAGTGTGTCATCAAGTAGGGGCGTGTCCAGGAGCTCAGGGACTCCAGTGTGTCATCAAGTAGGGGCGTGTCCAGGACCTCAGGGGCTCCAGTGTGTCATCAAGTAGGGGCATGTCCAGGACCTCAGGGGCTCCAGTGTGTCATCAAGTAGGGGCGTGTCCAGGAGCTCAGTGGCTCCAGTGTGTCATCAAGTAGGGGCGTGTCCAGGAGCTCAGGGACTCCAGTGTGTCATCAAGTAGGGGCGTGTCCAGGACCTCAGGGACTCCAGTGTGTCATCAAGTAGGGGCGTGTCCAGGACCTCAGGGGCTCCAGTGTGTCATCAAGTAGGGGCATGTCCAGGACCTCAGGGGCTCCAGTGTGTCATCAAGTAGGGGCGTGTCCAGGAGCTCAGGGACTCCAGTGTGTCATCAAGTAGGGGCGTGTCCAGGACCTCAGGGGCTCCAGTGTGTCA
>JAPDVR010000013.1:1425574-1448074 GCA_026230005.1 Gila orcuttii
TAGTTCTGTCAGATATTTGTTCTCATTTTAAGTAAAAACTCGCTTCGTATTGACACATTTTTCAGAAAACAAGACTTAATATGATCTTCAGTCATTTTGCTTCTTCTCCAGTAAATGCATCTTGATTTGATAATGTTTATATATTTGTGCTGGAAAACGAGACAAACGCTGAGGAAGAACAGCATTTGTTGCAGTTCTCAAAATTATCTTCTTCCTCAGTGTTTCTGTCTTGTTTTCCAGCACAAATATATAAACATTATCAAATCAAGATATTTACTGGAGAAGAAGCAAAATGACTGAAGATATAATTAAAAAGTATCAAAATGAAGCTTGAAAAACTTTGAATTTGAAATTAAACTTTAAATTTGAATTAAGTTTATTTTTTTGCCCCATTGGCAGATATTTGTTCTTGTTTTAAGCACAAACTCACTTCATTTTGATGATTTTTTCAGAAAACAAGACTCAATATCTTCAGTCATTTTGCTTCTCCAGTAAATGTATCTTGATGCAAGAATGTTTAGATATTAAAATACTAAGCAAGAAAAAAATGCATGTGTTTGCGTGTCATTTACTCCACATCGGTCTCTGCATTTATTTTATAAAGTGGCGCATCAATCGAGCCCATATGCCACGAGTCGAGACAATAGAGACATTCCTCGTATCCTCCGATGATGAAAGAGCGAATTAACCAAAACCATGCTTTTACACGCATACAAACTCCGGCTCACAGGGCTTTAGACGTCATGTTTTGGAAAGTCTTTCAGGAGACGAGACGTTTGTCTGGCAGGGTTATTTATATAGCATGCAGTGGATCATTTCCATCAGAGCAAAGCCCAAGAGTTTCAGTAGATAATCCACAATTATATACAACCTCAGAGCGCTGTCAGAGCTCGGTATGTTACGCTTCTGACGGGCCAAGGCCGGCGCGGCGAGATAAATCTGCTCTCGGGTATTAATGCTGGTTTCGCAGCGTTTGCTACCTGAGGTTTACAGCGATCGCCGCTCGAACCAAAGCTTTGTGGGAAGAACCAATGCTCATGAAGTCGGTGTCCGTGATCCCGGAGGAGACGGTCTATTTCAACATTTTCAGTGTGTTATTCAGTCCTTCCAGAAAAATGCGGAATTTTTGTGATTGTTACGGGCAAAAATCCTTGATTTATGCGGCACGTTTTCTTAAAAAATGCGATGGAATACGCGGGATATTTATGCAATTTTATGCGATGAAATTGCGGGAACTTGCAAAAACTGTGGTTTGGTTGAAAAAGAGAAAAAATGTGATTCCCCCAACACCCTGTTCTCACTAGGCTAGTACCTTAATGTAAAGAGTCATTTCTTATTACTTCCTATGATAAGCAAGCATAACGCATCACAGAAAGTGCTGGAATATTTAAGTTCTCATCTTGTTTTATTTCAGACCTTAATAAACACACGGCTCAAACTTACAAAACATTGATGAGTTGAAGTTCTGTAGCTTTACAAAAGGAATATGCTACAACTTCTGTAAAAATGAATAAATAAAATATAAAAAAATAAAATGTGTGCTTCCTGTTTTACAGCTTTTCGATGATGTTCACGTCGCGTAATTACGTCACTTCATAACGTTCCCATGGAAACGGGGAAATGGCTGCTCGTGTTTGAAGCAAACGCAACATTTTTCAACTTTCTGCTAAGATATGTGACTTTTTTTGCAACGAAAATGCGGGGATTATGAAATCATGCAAGCCCCGCATATTTTGCGCGGAAATCGGCAATTAATGCGGCGAAAGTGCGGCGTATTTTAAAAAATGCGGCCCTCGCATAAATATGCGGACTTTGGCTGATTATGCATTGAATTATGCAATCGCATAATCGCTTTATTCTGGAGGGACTGGTTATAATTCATTCTACAGCGTAAATCACACACACTCATACTGAAGGTGTGAATTTTATTTTTGAAAATGCAAGTTACTAAATAAGACCGCTTGGGGTGTGAGTGTGTGCAGTTTACATTGTAGAACAAAACGTTAAAGTATCGGCGAGTTATGTTTACCACAGGCTGGTTAGTTTTGATGTCATCACTGCAATGCTCAAAAAGAACCAGTGTAGGGCGGGGCTTACAGGGGATTGTGAGAAAGGGGCGGAGTTTAGGCGCACTCACTGATTGGAGAATCATGCATACTGACGTTTGATTGGGAGATCCAGTTATGACAATTTGATTACACAATATGAGCTCTGAAATATTTTTTTAAAGTCCCCCTGTGGTGAAAAACACGCTTTTAATGTTTATGTGTCTTTGTGGTGTTTTTAATATGCTTTAAGACAATCCATGTGTAAATTCATAAGTCGACAGCATTGCTGAGTATTTTCTCTTTAAAACTGCAGTGAACCAAAGACAGTCTCAAAAACACGCTTTGAAATCGCTGGTGTTTCTGACGTCACAAACTACCTTGTAACCAATCAGATCAACGTGTGATCGTCAACGAGTGGATCTCTGAGTGAGTGAGTGGAGGCGGGGCTCATTTGCATATTCATAGATCCGCACATACTAAATGAGGCAAGGGTGTCGAGTTACATTCAAGAAATTTTAAGGGTGAAGACTTTTTTTCAAGGAAAAAACTTTAAATTTGTAATTTTGGTGATCAAAGATGAGTTTTAAGGGATAAAATTATTGTCTACAGGGGGACTTTAATATCTGGCATATGGATTCATTTATTGTTAACTAAAAAAATAAACATTGTTTTTTAATGCTAACTGAATAAATGTGTGTGTGTGTGTATGTGTATATATATATATATATATATATATATATATATATATATATTCAATTCAATTCAATTCAATTCAAATTTATTTGTATAGCGCTTTTCACAATACATATTGTTTCAAAGCAGCTTTACAGAAAGTGCATTTCAGAAATGTACGTAAAAAATACAGTTAGTTAATCATTATGTATTAATTTAGGGCATAACATATCGCCGGCGTTGAGTCGTCTCTTCACAGGCGTCGAGTCGTCTCATCGCAGGTGTTGGGGACTCTGAAGTCTCCGTGAGAGGCTGGATACAGACTGTAGCTGAAGAACGCTATTTACCTCGGGACTAGCGTCCCGAGATAACAGCAGAAAAGCAGATGGGAAATAATTAGCGTAGCTGCTGTTCATAATATTAATGCATTCGATCTGGTTCAACAGTAGTATAAGAGGCAAGCATTATGTGAATGCTTGGCTGAAGAGATGCGTCTTTAATCTAGTTTTGAACTGGGAGAGCGAGTCTGAGCAACGAACAGTATCAGGAAGGCTATTCCAGAGTTTAGGAGCGAAATGCGAGAACGCCCTCCCTCCTTTAGTGGATCTGGATATCCTAGGAATGACCAGAAGCCTCGAATTTAGGGATCTTAAAGAACGCGATGGATTGTAGGGCGATAGAAGGTCCATTAAATATACAGGAGCTAGACCATTTAGGGCTTTATAGGTCAGTAATAGTACTTTGTAATTGATACGGAACTTAATAGGTAACCAGTGCAGAGATGATAAAATTGGTGTTATATGATCATATTTTCTTGACCTAGTAAGAACTCTAGCAGCTGCATTTTGCACTAACTGTAGCTTGTTTATTGAGGATGTAGGACAACCAGCTAATAAAGCGTTACAGTAATCTAGTCTTGAGGTCATGAATGCATGAACTAACTTTTCTGCATCAGAAACAGATAGCATGTTACGTAGCTTAGCAATATTTCTAAGGTGGAAGAAGGCTGTTCTTGTAACATATGAAATATGATTTTCGAAAGACAAGTTGCGGTCTAGTATAACACCCAGGTCTTTTACTGTAGTGGATAAAGTAACTGGACATCCTTCTAAATTAAAGTTGTATTGTACGAGGTTTTGTGGGTAGTTTTTTGGACCAATAAGTAATACCTCCGTTTTATCTGAATTTAATAGCAGGAAATTACACGTCATCCAGCATTTTATATCTTTAAGACACTCTGTCAATTTAGATAAGTTAGTGTTTTCATCTGGTCTTGATGAAATATATAATTGAGTGTCATCAGCATAACAGTGGAAATTAATTCCATGTTTTCTTATAATATTACCCAGTGGCAGCATATATATTGAGAATAGCAGAGGGCCTAACACCGATCCTTGCGCCACTCCATAGTCTACTGACGTTATCTTCGATTTTTCACCATTTAAACAGACAAAATGGTAACGGTCTGATAAGTACGATCTAAACCAGCTTAATGCCTGTCCCTGAACACCAGTGTAGTTTTGTAGTCGATCTAAGAGTATTTTATGATCTATAGTGTCGAACGCAGCACTAAGATCGAGTAGAACTAGTATTGAGATACAGCCTTGGTCAGAAGCTAAAAGTAAATCATTTGTAATTTTAACTAGCGCAGTTTCTGTGCTATGATGCGGTCTGAATCCTGACTGAAATTTTTCATAGGTATCATTTTCTTGCAAGAAAGAGCACAATTGAGCGGACACAATTTTTTCTAGTATTTTAGATATAAATGGAAGATTTGAAATGGGTCTGTAATTTGCTAAGTTATTTTGATCTAATTGCGGTTTCTTAATAATAGGTTTTATTACTGCCAGCTTAAATATTTTTGGTACATGACCTAAAGATAAAGACGAGTTAATAATATTGAGAAGAGGCTCTTCCACTACAGGTAACACTTCTTTCAGTAGTTTAGTGGGTATTGGGTCTAATAAACATGTTGTTGGTTTCGCTGCAAAGATAAGTTTATTTAGCTCTTCCTGTCCTATAGTTGTAAAGCGGTGTAGTTGTTCTTGAGGGGCGATAATTGTGGCTGAATCATAAGACACCATAGAGGATTGTACATTTACAATTGTATTTCGGATGCTTTCTATTTTCTCATTGAAGTAATTCATAAAATCATTACAACTATACTGTAACGGAATATTTTGCTCTGGTGATGTCTGTTTATTTGTTAGTCTAGCCACGGTGTTAAATAAAAACCTTGGATTATTTTGGTTATTTTCTATCAGTTTGCGGAGATGCTCAGCCCTGGCTGCTTTTAGAGCCTTTTTATAACGTGACATACTGTCTTTCCACGCGATTCTAAAGACCTCTAAATTAGTTTGTTTCCATTTACGCTCTAAGTTACGAGTTTCTCTCTTGATAACATGTGTAGTACTATTGTACCATGGTGCTTTAGTTTTCTCTCTAACCTTTTTTTAATCTAATTGGTGCAACAATATCTAATGTACTAGAGAAAATGGTGCTCAAACTGCTAGTCATTTCCTCTAGTTCATCTGTTTGTTGGGGTTCACTGAGCAGCTGAGATAGATCAGGTAAGCTATTTGTGAATCTATCTATAGTGGTTGGAACGATTGTTCTGCCTGGTCGATAACGTGGCGCAACATGGCAAATTTCAGCAGTACGTAATATGCACGTTACCATACAATGATCAGTGAGATCGTCACTTTGCGCTATAATATCTATATCGGTTGGATTGGTTCCATATGATATAATTAAATCTAGTGTATGATTTAGACGATGAGTGGGACCACTGACGTTTTGCTTGACCCCAAATGAGTTTAATAAATCTGTAAACGCAGCCCCTAACGCATCATTTGTGTTATCTACGTGTATGTTAAAATCTCCAACAATTATTGCTTTATCGGCATTGACCAATAGATCTGAGAGAAAGTCTGAAAACTCTTTTAGGAAATCAGCATAGGGCCCTGGAGGTCTATATACGGTCGCTAAGGCTAGAGATAATAGGGATTTCTTTCTTACATCTAAGAGCGTAACATTTAGCACAAGTACTTCGAACGAATTAAACCTGTGACCTGTTTTCTGAGTAACATTTAGGATATCTCTATAGATTGTTGCAACACCGCCGCCACGACCGATCGGACGGGGCTCATGCTTATAACAGTATCCTGGTGGAGTAGACTCATTTAGACCGAAATAATCATTTGGTTTAAGCCAGGTTTCAGTAAGGCACAGAACATCGAAATTATTATCTGTGACCATTTCATTTACAATAACCGCCTTAGGTGTGAGCGATCTAATGTTTAGAAGACCTAGTTTTAGAAATTCTTTTTGTTCACTGAGATTTAGATTTTCTGGTTTAATTACAATAAGATTTTTCCTAGATCCTAAACTAGATTTATTGTTTGGCCTCACTAGACGAGGAATAGACACAGTTTCTATATAATGTTCTACACTACTTATGATATCAATTAAGTTAGGACAGCAAAGACTGTGATTTGGACTTTGACTTACTAGTCATATGGTGTGTAACGTCTTGGAGATGTTGTCCGACAGCACAGCCGCTCCGATTCTGCTGGGGTGCAGGCCATCAGCACGGTAGAGCCTAGGTCGCTCCCAGAACAGATTCCAATTATTTACAAAGAGCAGTTTCTGTTCATTACACCATGATATTAACCATTCATTTAGAGCAAATAGTCTACTGAACCTTTCTTGTCCTAGTCGGTACGTGGGAAGCGGTCCAGACACGATGATCGTTGCCTCAGGCGCTGTGCTGCGTACCGTCTCGATCAGGCTCCTGTAGTCCTTCTTCAGAACCTCCGTCTGCCGCAGCCGGATGTCGTTCGTTCCCGCGTGCAGCACTACAGCTCCGACGCGCTCGTCACCGTTCAGGATCTCGGGAACATGTGCAGCGACATCTAGAACACGAGCACCAGGAAAGCAGTGAGTGCGCACATTACCCTTACCTGAGGTAGCGCGGACATGACGGACGATGGAACTGCCGATGATCACGGCGTCGTCACGTTCGGACTCGCGAAGAGGGGAGAAGCGGTTCCGGGTGGAGATCTCGAAGACCGGGAGCGGTGGAGAGGTTCTTGGTCTGGTCCTGGCTCGTGTCTTCCGCTGAGGGATCACCCAGGGTCCATGGCTTTGTGTCGGTGCCGGAGTGAATGAAGCCAGAGATGATCGCGTCCTCCTGGGCAGAGAAACGCACGGAGTAGACGAAGTCGGAGTCAAAAAGTTACTAACCACTGACTTGTGAGCATCGACGCGTGATGTTTCAAGCGCTGATCGCCGATCTCGCAGCTCGGCTTGCCTCTCTAGTAGACCACGGATCTGCTTCTCCACGGACTCCAGCTCCAACAGCACCGAATGCAGCTCGAATGTGTCCTCACCTGCACTCAGAGGTAGCGTTAGACACACATCCGATATATTCGCCATTATAACAGATGAACAGTAAATTAGTAGTGATACTACCAATATCACTACTAATTTAGGACTGAAATCCTGGATATAACCCGTATCCTTTCAGTGAAACGGGTGTAAAATCCGACGGTCGATTGGCGCGAGGCCACGCGTGAAATGCTAGTGGGCTAAAAGGCTAGTAGCTGGGATTCGCAAAGTTGGATCTAAGTAGCGATATCAAAGCAATCCGATTGTTTTTTATAGGGAATAGTATCGAGGATAAGTTCACACGATATAAAAATAGAAAGTACTTGTTTATAAATGAGTGGTAAAGAAGAAAATCAAGGATTAATGAATCAATTCGACGGAGCTCCAAACACCCGATTACCCGATTACAAACACCTGGTATTACTGGTATTACACATATATATATATGTGTGTGTATTATTTTTCAGCTAGCTGTAAAATTTCTCTTTTTATTTAGTTTACTTTGAATTACTAAAATAACTATAACTAAAACTACATAAACTAGAACTAATAAATAAAAATTCATAAAAAAGAGACATAAAAAAAAACAAAATAATTAAAATGACAAACGCAACAAATTTACTAAAACTTGAATAGAATTGAAGTGTGAAACATTTATTCAAAATAACCAAAACTGTAATAATATACATCAATAACACTGACATGAGTAGATTAATTATTCACAATAAGATGCATTTAAAAAAAATCCATTTCATGCTGACTTTTAAGAAATAGCTATTTTTTTTTGTGCAATCAGTTTTACAGGTAATTATTATTCATATGGAGTTTATGTAATGATGAATCTTCACATTGTTATTTCAGAGAACAAATCAATTGCCGTTTTGTAAAAGTATGAGTGTTGTGTTTATATAAGAACATAGCTTTATAAAACTGCGTATTATAGCCCAGGTCAATGATAAACACATGCAGGTATTTACTAGATTCATTAATGCTAAACATATCCATACATCGGCGCCGAGAGTCGAGTTGCCAAGTGATTTCTCTCTTCTCTTTGAGTTTGTGTGAACGCAGTTGTTTGGCAGCACAACAAAGACTCTGAGCACAAACAACACACACTCCATCCGGCATCTGGTCTGAGGATTCGTGAGTAACACACACTGCCGTTCAAGAGGTTTGGGGTCGGTAAGATTTTTAATGTTTTTAAAAGAAGTCTCTTCTGCTCACCAAGGCTGCAGTTACTTTATTAAAAACAAAACAAAAAAAAAACATTAATATTGTTAAATATTATGACAATTTAAAATAACTTTTCTATGTGAATATATATATATATATATATATATATAGTAAAGTGTAATTTATTCCTGTGATCAAAGCTGAATTTTCAGCATCATTACTCCAGTCTTCAGTGTCACATGATCCTTCAGAAATCACTATAATATGATGATTTGATGCTTAAAAAATATTTCTGATTATTATCAATGTTGAAAACAGTTTTGTACAATTTTCTTTCAGGATTTTTTGATGAATAGTAAGTTAGAATGATTTCTGAAGGATCATGTGACACTGAAGACTGGAGTAATGATGCTGAAAATTCAGCTTTGATCACAGGAATAAATTACACTTTACTATATATTCACATAGAAAACAGCTGATTTACATTATAATAATATTTCTGTTTTTTTTTTTATCAAATAAATGCATTCTTGGTGACCAGAAGAGACTTCTTTTAAAAACATTAAAAATCTTACCGATCCAAAACCTTTGACTGTGTGTGTGTGTGTGTGTGTGTGTGTGTGTGTGTGTGTGTGTGGCGTTCTTCTATCATGCATGTCGTCACTGAGGTGATGTTGTGGATATGAAACTCACTGTCGTAATAATGATCCGCATGCTCTGAAATCATTAAGAAAACTCACCAGAACTTCCAGCCTTGCTAATCAAAAGCATTCTTGCTCTCGCTGGTTTGAATGCGCTCCAAACGTTTGTCTTTGATAGTCATGTGTTTGAGATGAGACTCACACACTTCTTGCTCATGTTTCTCGTTTAACTGGTTTATGGATGTGCTGGAAATCTGATACGCAGAACTCGCCTGTGCTTCATTAATTCAACGCCTGTTAGTTCATATCCTCCTGATATCTCACTACCGTCCTGTTCAGTGTGTGTGTGTGTGTGTGTGTGTGTGTGTGTGTGCACTCACTCTCAGGCGCTGGTGATCCGTACGATATTAATGTTTTTAAAAGAAGTCTCTTATGCTCACCAAGGCTGCAATTATTTCATTAAAAATACAAAAAAAAGTAATATTGTTAAATATTATGGCAATTTAAAATCAGCTGTTTTCTATGTGAATATATAGTAAAGTGTAATTTATTCCTGTGATCAAAGCTGAATTTTCAGCATCATTACTCCAGTCTTCAGTGTCACATGATCCTTCAGAAATCACTATAATATGATGATTTGATGCTCTAGAAACAGTTTTGATTAAACATGATCAATGTTGAAAAGTTTATTTTCAGGATTCTTTGATAAATAGAAAGATTATAAATGTCTTTACTGTCACTTTTGATCAATTTAATTCATACTGCCCTTCATTTCTAGTGCGATGCATGAACTGCATGTGATTTTTAGCATTTTGTGTGTGTGTGTGTGTGTGTGTGTGTGTGTAAAGCTACTGAAGTGGAGATTTCTGACTCAAAATCTACAGATGCTAATAGATCAAGTGCAATAAAATACACACTTGTTTTCTTTCCGTTAGCCTAAAAAAAGACGAATGTTATAGAAGCAAAATAGACCAGTGCAAATAAAACGAGTGTCTTGCCTTAACTCTCTGTAGAGCACATTATGATCTAACCATGAACATGTTTTTTTAAATAAGTTTTTATTACATGAAATAGCTTCAATCATTCAACTCAAAAAAGACTTTTCAAAGAAATTATTTTATTTATTTATTTTTTTTGGGGGGGGGGGCACTTGGTCAAAAGGTAGTTTTTCAATAAAATTATGATTTTCTTTCTATTTAATTGCACATTTCTTGTAGAAATTGCTAGATTTGTTTACTTGAAACTCATGCAAAATAAAAATAAGACGATCTCTATCATTCCTGATGATTTGTCGAACTCCTCCTCTCTCATCACACGGAGGAGCTAAATCTGCTCTATTGACCTTTCCATAAAATATTGCTGTATTCATATTTATGAAAAGAAGAAATCAATTTGTTATTTATACATAAATACAACTATGCTGCAATAAACACTTCAAATAAATAACTGCAATCATATTGATGATGCTACTATACATGAAAAATCCCAATGGGGAAATACATTACTGCAATTCCACTGTTGCCATATGGAAACATTGATATTTTCTCAATTTACAGTAAAACTATGTTTGACAAAGTTGATTTGTGAGTTAAAATATCTAATTTACTTATCAAAGATGCTGCAAAAATCCCCCTTGAGAAGAGATGTTTAGAAGTGAGGTTAATAGAGCATTTTCTGTGTGAGGGACGTTCAAATGTCATGTGACTTAAAAACATAATTCCCATAGTGCAATATTTTGTATTTTATTCAGAATAATAAGGAAATGAGTTGAAATTAATTGTTGGCATGGCAACTTCGTAGGATAGAGGGTTCAGAAAATATCCTATTTATTTCCAAGATGTTGACTGTGTGCCACTCATATCACACGTGTCTCTGTCTTCAGTATATAATATCTATATCTATATCTGTGTTTCTCCTGCAGGGTGTGTGAAGGAGGTTCAGGAAGTGTGTGAGAACTCGTCTGACGAACATCTCCAACCCTTCAAGGACAAGATGGAGTCCTTCATCAGCTCCGGTGCGTCACACACACATTATCCTGCGCTTCATAACCGAATAAAGTTATATAGAATATGCTTTGACAAAAACGTCACGATTTGGTTCGATTTCGGTTGACAAGCTTGAGATTCAGAATTTGAAACTGAGAATGTTTCATGGCGAAGCAGAAAGCTTGTTGCGGTTTATTAGATATCGCACATGTTTAGTGACGCTTTAACAGAATTAAAAGATCAATCTTGGGATTTAAGAATCGATATCGGTTGATGAAAATGAGATTCCAGTAAAATCGAACCCAGAACTCATGCAGAGTGAAACTCCTGCGGGATCTGACGGGATCATGTTGATCTAAACTCAAGAGCGTCAGGATCAGTGCTGGAGTCAGCTTATCCCTCTATCTCTCCCTCTATCCATCCCTCTATCTCTCCCTCTATCCATCCCTCCATCCATCCCTCTATCTATCCCTTCATCCATCCCTCTATCTATCCCTTCATCCATCCCTCTATCCCTTCATCCCTCTATCGCTCATCTATCATCCATCTCTCCCTCCATCCATCCATCCCTCTATCTCTCATCTATCATCCTTCTCTCCCTCCATCCATCCCTCTATCTATCCCTTCATCCATCCCTCTATCCCTTCATCCATCCCTCTATCCCTTCATCCCTCTATCGCTCATCTATCATCCATCTCTCCCTCCATCCATCCATCCCTCTCATCTATCATCCTTCTCTCCCTCCATCCATCCCTCTATCTATCCCTTCATCCATCCCTCTATCTATCCCTTCATCCATCCCTCTATCCCTTCATCCATCCCTCTATCCCTTCATCCCTCTATCGCTCATCTATCATCCATCTCTCCCTCCATCCATCCATCCCTCTATCTCTCATCTATCATCCTTCTCTCCCTCCATCCATCCCTCTATCTATCCCTTCATCCATCCCTCTATCTATCCCTTCATCCATCCCTCTATCCCTTCATCCCTCTATCGCTCATCTATCATCCATCTCTCCCTCCATCCATCCATCCCTCTATCTCTCATCTATCATCCTTCTCTCCCTCCATCCATCCCTCTACCTATCCCTTCATCCATCCCTCTATCTCTCCCTTCATCCATCTATCATCCATCCATCTATCTCTCCATCTCTCCCTTCATCCATCTATCATCCATCCCTCTATCTCTCATCTATCATCCATCTCTCCCTCCATCCATCCATTCCTCTATCTCTCATCTATCATCCATCTCTCCCTTCATCCACCTATCATCCATCCCTCTATCTCTCATCTATCATTCATCTCTCCCTTCATCCATCCATCATCCATCCCTCTATCTCTCCATCTCTCCCTTCATCCATCCATCATCCATCCCTCTATCTCTCCATCTCTCCCTTCATCCATCTATCATCCATCCCTCTATCTCTTCTATCATCCATCCCTCTATCTCTCATCTATCATCCATCTCTCCCTCCATCCATCCATCCCTCTATCTCTCATCTATCATCCATCTCTCCATCTCTCATCTATCATCCATCTCTCCCTTCATCCATCTATCATCCATCCCTCTATCTCTCATCTATCATCCATCTCTCCCTCCATCCATCCATCCCTCCATCTCTCATCTATCATCCATCTCTCCCTTCATCCATCTATCATCCATCTCTCCCTCCATCCATCCATCCCTCTATCTCTCATCTATCATCCATCTCTCCCTTCATCCACCTATCATCCATCCCTCTATCTCTCCATCCATCCCTTCATCCATCTATCATCCATCCCTCTATCTCTCCATCTCTCCCTTCATCCATCTATCATCCATCCCTCTATCCCTCCCTCCATCTCTCCCTCTATCTATCATCCATCTCTCCATCCATCCTTTCATCCATCCATTCATTTTCAGTGTGGGTG
Source organism: Gila orcuttii (assembly GCA_026230005.1). Taxonomy (NCBI): domain Eukaryota; kingdom Metazoa; phylum Chordata; class Actinopteri; order Cypriniformes; family Leuciscidae; genus Gila; species Gila orcuttii. The sequence goes on from JAPDVR010000013.1 coordinate 1,438,394, forward strand.
AACCTCATAAAAATGTCTCCAGCAAATATTTCACTCCAAAATCGAAAGAAAAAAGTATGTTTTTATAAGTACAAATTAATACTATTAGTGCTTATTAGTCAAATGAAGCATATTTTTAGGACAAAATAAATCAACTCCCTCTATTGATTCCAATAGAGCCATGATTCTTTAATAACCATAATTGTATTTACCTTTTTATTTATTTATTTGTATCATTTAATAATTGTTATAAAATAATTCTGTTTTTAAATCTTATCTCTTATTAGTTATTTGTTTTTACATATTTTTACACCCATTAGCATCATTATTTCACATTAACATATATTATTGTATATGTGTGTGTGTGTGTACACTTTGTATTGAGTGGTGATGTATGAGCTGGACATGTTCTTGACAGGTTTTGTGAGATTCAGATGCAGATCTATTACTTTCTCTTTATATTGTTCTTGTCTAGAGTTTGATTTGATCTGATGTCGAGTAAGTTGTTCTTCTAAAGCTTTATGAGCACATTAATTCTTCAGCGTGTTTGTGACCGCAGAGATTCACTCGGTGAGAAACCGCAGTCGATTGATGTGTCCGTCTGATTTCATCACACGTGTGTGTTTTAAAGCGAGGGATCCGTGTTACTTCATAATGAACCCTGAATCTGAGGCTCTTTATGGAGAGCGCAGCCGCGAGTGGCTTTTAAAGCCTGAATTTATTGTCCTTCTCAGCGTGCAGGTCCCATAACTTTCTAGTTAGCCACTACTGGTTTCATGTTTACAGACGGAGCTGAGGCGAAAATTCACACATCCCTCTCTGCTACACACACACACACACACACACACACACAGAGCGAAGGGAGACCACAGGCGCCAGTCCACCCCTGCTGAGACCAACGCCATTGGTCACGGCTCACCCCGTCTTCATTAGCCTGAGACAATCAGCCACACACACACACACACACACACACACACACACACACACACACACTCGCGCGCGCGCTGAGGAAAACAGAAAGCGCTGTTCACACTCTCCCCCATCAAAAGACCCCCAAACTCGCCTTTGAACAATGTTTCGGAGACTTCCCGCTCTTAAATCAGGGACTGGGAAAGGTCCCCCCATCATAGTAAAAAAAGGGGATGAATCTGGAAAATGCAATAAATCTGAGATCATAGGCGCGCTCTGGCCTGAGATAAATTCTTGCACCTCGGCCCGGCCGCCGCACATCTGCCTTACATTTAGACACTTTTACATGGAGCAGCTCCACGGGAGCCACTAGTGCAACACACACACACACACGCGCATGCACAAACACACACACACGCGCATGCACAAACACACACACACACACGCGCGCACTGACTCACTCACTCACACACTCATGCACACATTCACACTCACATTCACACACACATTCACACTCACACGCACGCAAACACACACACATTTACACTCATTCACACGCACTCACACACACACACACACACACACACACACACACACACACACTCACACAAACTCTCTCTCACACACACACTCACTCACTCACACAGACTCTCTCACTCACACACACTCATACACACACTCACTCACACACACACACACTCTCACACTCACACACACTCAAACACACACACTCACTCACACACTCTCTCACTCACACACACTCACACACACACTCACTCACACACACACTCTCACACTCACACACACTCAAACACACACATGCACGCACACTCTCTCTCTCACGCACACTCTCTCTCACTCACACACACTCATACACACACTCACTCACACACACACTCACTCACCCACACACATATTACATATATGTGTAATATGTATACACATATGGGGATATTCAAATTAATTAACCAATCATACCATTGATCAGCTCTACCAAACTTGGATGTCTTTTTTCCAGTAATAAACAAACATTGTTAAGTTGTTTTGATTGATACTGTGAAGCAGCTTTGATACAATCTGTATTGTGAAAAGCGCTATATAAATATATTTGACTTGACTTGACACACACACACACACACACACACACACACTCACTCTCACACTCACACTCACACGCACTCAAACACACACACACACGCACGGACACTCTCTCTCACACACACACACACACACTCACTCTCACACTCACTCTCACACTCACACTCACACGCACTCAAACACACACACACACACGCACGCACACTCTCTCTCTCACACACACACACACACACTCACACACTCACACACTCAAATACACTCTCACACACTCTCACACACTCTCACACACTCAAACACACACACACACACACACACACTCTCTCTCACACTCACACGCACACGCCCTCAAACACACACACACACACACACGCACGCACACTCTCTCTCTCACACACACACACTCTTACACACTCACACACTCAAATACACTCTCACACACTGAAACACACTCACACACACACTCCTGGTGCGAAACGTATGCAACACACTCCCTAAGAGGAAACAGCATCTACACAAACACTTTAACATCTCTGTTGTTTCTCACAGTGAAACAGAGACTCGAGTCTGAAAATCTCAAACGTTTCTCATCAAACGCTCTGAGCGGCTCATCGTTCAGTTTTCAGCTCGATTACTGGATGACTCATCGCTAACACTTTACAATAAAGTTAATTAGTTAACATGAACTAACAATGAAAATAATAATTGAAAATAAATAAAGCATTTATTAATGTTAATCTCAACATTTACAAGATCAAAAGTTGTCTCTGTTAATATTAGTCAATACACTGTGAACTATCATCAATATGAGGATTTTTATCAAGTAACAAAGATTAATAAATGCTGCAAAAATATTTTAGTTCATGTTAGTTAATGCATTAATTAAAGTAAACTAATGAGAGCTAATTGTAAAGTGTAACCATGTTATTTAATGGACCTCTTGCATTATCTGACACTGGAGACTGAACCGTTGTATTTTTATGAACTAATGTAAACAAATATTAATAAATGCTGTAACAAACTTGTTAGTTAATGCTCTTATTGTAAAGTTTAACTGGTTCAGTGTCCGGTTTTATTTCAGTTGATGCAGAACTTAAAGCATTTGTTGAGAAATGTTTGATTTCATATTGAGATTATGGATTTGTAATCTCAGACTTTGAGAATCCGAGCACAGTTTGAGAGATTGTCGAGATCTCACGATTGTGTTGTTTTTCTCTGGAGAAACAGCAAAAGTCTCAGTTTGATCCAGAATGAATAATAGAGAAATTAAACATCTCGTCTGTTTTCATTCCTGCATGTTCATGCTGATGATCACCGAAGCTTGTTTCCGCCATGCAATAAAAAATAAAAATAATAATTCTTCACATTTACATGTGAAACTCGAAAAATTTGAATATCGTGCAAAAGTTATAATTTTGATGATTATGTCTTACAGCTTATGAAAACCCCAAATTCAAAATTTCGGAAAATTTGAATATTATATGAAATCATTAAAAAAAGGATTTTAAATACAGAAATGTCGGCTCTCTGAGAAGTATAATCATGCATATGTATATAGTTATATATACTAAATATATTAGTTTCACCTTTTAATTTGAATTACTGAAATACATGAACTGTTGCACGATATTCTAATTTTCGAGTTTCATCTGTATAGCGTTTTTCTGGGTACTCAAATCGCGTTTGGAAGAGGGGATCTCCTCAACAACACCACAAAAGTCGCAATTCTCTCGCAATTGTCAGTCAATATCTCACAATTCTGAGGAAAAAGTCACAATTGACTCTAAATTGAGATAAAAAGTCGCGGTTTCATGTTTTTATACGGTGGTGAAAATGAGCTTCTATGATTGTTTTCTCAGTATGTTGTGTTTCGTCCACAGCACAATCCGAGTACGCGTGTGAAGACGATCGGCTGCGGGCGGCACAGAACAGGTATGAACACACACACACACACACACACACACACACACACACACACACACACTGCGTCTCAATGCTCACACTATCCATCATAAACAGTGTGTGAGATTAGAATAAGTGTGTCGTAAAGCAGAGTATGTTGAAAAGAGTGTGTCAGGACTGATCTACTATTCCCAGTGGATTTTCGAAGTGTGGATCCGTGCTCACTATAAAGGCTAATATTACCCACAACCCACTGCACTTTGGAACTACAAACATAAAAAGTGTTAAACTACAAAACATGGCGGATATGTGCGGCCAACGGTGAGAGGTTTAGATAAAGGTTTGAGTGACTAATCAAAGTTTAACCTGATAAAAAATATATTTATTTAATGTTATCCGTGTTATATTTCATCTGGACTTTTATAAAGATCTGTTTGGCCATTCATTTTGAATCATTATGCGTTAATATGAGGAGATTCTCCGCATGAAAGACTCGTGACTGCAGATCATCGTGCTTCTGCATTTCTCTCCGATACGGTATGAAATTAAATGTGGAGATTTTTAACTGTGACAAGATGATTGACAGGTCAGTTTACTGTGACAGAGAGCAACCATTAAAGACGCAGTTGTATGACGTGAAAGTTTGTCTCAAAGCTTGTTTACTTTTTGCTACACACTCAAAAGTATCTACTTTTTTTCCACAAATAAGCCCTATTCGTACGGTAATTGTTTCTCAAGGGGTCGTAAGGTAGTTTCATCATTTACAGGGTTAGTCTGTGATTTTATTGCCATCCAAATCCACATCTCTGAGTTTACAAGAAGAGATCAATTCAAAATTCACTGTTTAAATCCTTTTTAAATCCAGTAATCCTTTTAGGGTAATCCTTCCAGTAATCATTAGGGCATCAAGATGGGTAGTAGGAGGAGAGCGCTTGGCTTCTGGGATGCGACTACCTCCAATCAGAGCGTACATGGATGACATGACAACCATGACTACAACAGTAGCCTGCACTAATCGGTTATTGGGGAAGTTAACAGATAATATTGAATGGGCACGAATGCAATTTCAGCCCTCTAAATCAAGGAGCATCTCGATAGTTAAAGGAAAGGTAGTAGATAAAACATTCTTCAGTAATGGTAAGGCAATACCAACAGTTTCTGAGAAGCCAGTGAAGAGTCTTGGGAGATGGTACGATGGGGATCTAAAGGACACAGTTCGAGTGGGAGAAGTTAGACGACAAGCAGTGGAAGGGTTGAAGAGCATAAACAGCTGTGCTCTACCAGGCAAACTAAAACTCTGGTGCTTTCAGTTTGGTCTACTGCCAAAGTTGCTGTGGCCACTGACTGTGTACGAGGTTTCTTTGACAACAGTGGATAAGCTGGAAGCGTTAATAAGTTCATACATCAGGAAATGGTTGGGAGTTCCACGCTGCCTCAGCAGAGTGGGACTTTATAGTTAAGGAGTATTGCAGCTGACAGTCTCTGCTTTAACCAAGGAGTTTAAGTGTGCCAAGGTCAGACTGGAAATGACTTTAGCAGAGTCACGCGACAAATGTGTAAGGGAGGCAGCCCCTGTGGTAGAAAGTGGTCAGCAAAGAAATCTGTAGTAGAGGCAAAGGCTGACCTTCAAATTGGGGATATCGTGGGACAGGTACAGCATGGAAGAGGGGGTTTTGGGCTCAGTTTAGCTCCTCCTAAATGGCACAAGGCAGGCCCAGCTCAAAGGAGGAAGCTGGTAGTCAACGAGGTGCGAAAGCAGGAGGAGAGGATGAGATGTATAAAGGCCATTTCCCAGGCCAAGCAGGGAGAGTGGATGAGATGGGAGAGTGTGGAACAGCGCAAAATGGGCTGGAAAGACCTTTGGTCAATGGAAGAGAGTAGGATCAGTTTCCTTATTAGATATGATGTTCTCACATCACCGCAGAACCTAAACCTCTGGGTAGGAGAGGATCCCTCTTGTCCTTTGTGTTCATCACCTGCCACTTTAAGGCACATTTTGACAGGATGTAAGGTGGCTCTTAGCCAAGTTCGGTTTACTTTGCGCCATGACCAAGTATAGCGATGTTTGGCTTTAGCATTGGAAGGCAAGCGTAGTATAACCAATAAGTTGCCGCCTGTTCTCGCAAAACATTACACGCAGAAGACAATATTCCTCCGCCCAGGCGAGCAACCACCAAGAAAAGGTGCTAACACCAATTCTCGCCCAGGACAACTGGAAGCTGCTAGGGACTGGAAGATGCTGGCTGATCTTGATCAACGGTTTATTTTTCCACCTGAGATTGCCACCACTAACCTACGACCAGATATTGTTTTGTGGTCTGGATCAGCACGCATTGTTCAACTGATAGAGTTAACAGTGCCATGGGAGGATGCGGTAGATGAGGCATATGAGAGGAAGAAACTGCGGTGTGCTCAGCTGGCCACTGAAGCAGAACAGCGAGGATGGAGAGTCCGGGTTTATCCAGTGGAAGTGGGTTTTCGAGGTTTTGTGGCACACTCTACAACCCGGTTCCTCAGAGACGTCGGATTCAGTGGCCAAGAGTTGCGTCGCACAGTAAAGAGCTTATCTGAAGCAGCAGAAAGGAGCAGCAACTGGCTGTGGTTGAGACGGAAAGATTCTAGCTGGCTGTGTACAGGCCGCCATGCTACGGTTTCGTAGAATTCTTGAAAATTTGAAGAGTCTGTTGGTTTATTTGTATAGGTTGTATAGTATTTACAGTCATTACGTTCCTGTGTATTTTGCGTGAATGACGGGTGGTTGGGCAGATATTGTGTTTTGCGGTAGGTGGTATGCCATACGGAACCGTTGCCACTGAAACTGCATATTAACGCACCAGTGGGGCTCGACAGCCTTAGTCAAACGGGTTGGCGCGTATGGTTGGGTTGCAGAGAGGTTGTGAGAGATTTTGGTTAGGTCTCAGCAGCAAGAGGGAAGTAGAGGTCAGTAAGCTGGGCTGAGTTGAGTGGGGGACGGAGGGGGGTGACTCTGGGACGCCAGAGTCACTGTTGAGCCCTCTTGAGGTGTCGTGGGCTAGTCGACGAAACACTGAGGGCGGAAGATGCCCACTTGAAGACCTTAGAGATGTCCCCTACTCAGCTCAATCCAGACCGTTGTCATTGGGGGACCGCACTGTGGTTGCAGCCGTTGTGTGTGCTGACGCGTGTTAACACTAGACAAAAGGAGAGTTACATCACCATATGGAAAGAAGCGTATATAGATGGAGAAGCATAGGTTACTGTAAAGCTATGTCTTAGTTGGTGCTTATCTTGGCGAAAGCCGAGTACAAATCAGCATGAAGTTTTAACATCTTATCTCGTGTAATGGAAATCATTTTTTATTACTGTTTTGCTACACCACTAATTCATATGCATTTTAAAGATCTAGCCTACACTTGTATTACCGAAATGCTGCAAAGTATTTACAAGAACAATAATTCATCACCGCTCAAAAAAGAAAGAAGAAAAGCACGTAAACATTTTAAACGGCTGATATATGACAGAAGTTATATACATTAAAAAATAAATCAAGCAGTTTTGTGTTTATCTCATGTAAATAAGAGGCTATATTAACTTATTTCCACTAATTTTTTATTTTTTAAAATGACATTCATAAATAAATAAAATGCAGACAATTATTTTAACTATAGTGCTTATATCTTTTTAATAAAAAAGTGTATATAGTTTTAAATAATCAAATCAATAATAGGAAAATTAGCCTAATCTCCTATTTATTGATTAAATATGAATTTATTCTTATTCCAAGTTTATGACATTTCATTTACAGCAGACAATCATGCAAATGTCCGCGTTCGTGGAAAACTCGCTCCTCCACCATCAATAAATCTCCATCCGAATGCATGAGTTTTATGCATGCTTTATGCCATGCACATTTATTTTTACGGATGTCCACATAAGAAACAATTACCGCCCGAATAGTGCTGAGGACGGCGTCGTGACTAAGGTGACCTCATGATTTAGAGCGCTCTACATTTTCAGCAAAATAGCCCACAAGATAATCTCACACTATTGAGTTTAATAGAGCCCTGATTCCGTAAAATACAGAATATTAAGTCCATTTTTAATTAGACTGTATTGTTTTATTGATATTTTTCAGTATAGAATGAAATGCTACTACCATTCAGTATGATTTTTTTAAAAGAAGTCTCTTCTACATTTATTTGATGACAAATACAGTAAAAACAGTGAAATATTATTCTAATGTAAATCAGATGTTTTCTATGTGAATATATAGTAAAGTGTCATTTATTCCTGTGATCAAAGCTGAATTTTCAGCATCATTTCTCCAGTCTTCAGTCACATGATCCTTCAGAAATCACTATAATATGATGATTTGATGATCAATAAACATTTATGATTATTACCAGTGGTTGAAAACGGTTTCATATTTTCGTGAAAACTGATACATTTACTTTTCTTGATTCTTTGATAAATGGAAGGTTCTAGAAGAACAACATTTGTTTGAAATAGAATGACTTTTAAGCGATTTAATGCGTCCTCGATGAACCCGAACTCTTGAATGACTCAGATTTTTTTCTAGTTGCTAATGCATCTTGGGATTGTTTGATCTGTGAGCAGCAGGTGTGTTTCTGAACAGTGCGCGTCGTGAAGGATGTTTCTGGAGGAGCGTCGTGTTATCGTGTGGTCTTATCATGTGTATTTGAGCGTGTCAGACTCCCGACAGGAACACTGTGAACTGTGTGCGCTGATTTATGTGCAAGCGTTCGGCTGCCAGATGCTGCACGACGGAAAATATCTGGAACTTTTCATAGAGGGGGGAAAAGGACAAACAAAGCATATTGATTATTTTTCCTTGTTTAGATTCGAGAGGTTTTTTTGTAACCCGAAACAAAACAAAGCGAAATGAAATAAATAAGACGCAGAACATGCACACACAGAGTAAAGAAATGACTTCCAGCTAACAGGGAACGTTCTCAGAACAAGAAGTTATGAACAAACGTTCTTCCAGTAACGTTAATCGTTCAGACTTATCTGGTCTTTAATAATGTTCTCACAAAAACATTATTTATACATCGTTTTTTCTTTCTGAAAAGTTCAGTTTTTAAATAGCAAATGTTTGTTAATGTTCAGAGAACATTCAAAACATTCAGAGAACATTCTAAAGTAACTTTTCGAGAACATTCTAAAGTAACGTTTCGAGAACATTCTAAAGTAGCGTTCCGAGAACATTCTAAAGTAACGTTTCCGAGAACATTCTAAAGTAACGTTTCCGAGAACATTCTAAAGTAACGTTTCCGAGAACATTCTAAAGTAACGTTTCCGAGAACAAGTAACGTTTCCGAGAACATTCTAAAGTAACGTTTCCGAGAACATTCTAAAGTAACGTTTCCGAGAACATTCTAAAGTAACGTTTCCGAGAACATTCTAAAGTAACGTTTCCGAGAACATTCTAAAGTAACGTTTCCGAGAACATTCTAAAGTAACGTTTCCGAGAACATTCTAAAGTAACGTTTCCGAGAACAAGTAACGTTTCCGAGAACATTCTAAAGTAACTTTTCGAGAACATTCTAAAGTAACGTTTCGAGAACATTCTAAAGTAGCGTTCCGAGAACATTCTAAAGTAACGTTTCCGAGAACATTCTAAAGTAACGTTTCCGAGAACATTCTAAAGTAACGTTTCCGAGAACAAGTAACGTTTCCGAGAACATTCTAAAGTAACGTTTCCGAGAACATTCTAAAGTAACGTTTCCGAGAACATTCTAAAGTAACGTTTCCGAGAACATTCTAAAGTAACGTTTCCGAGAACATTCTAAAGTA
>JAPDVR010000013.1:1450574-1460574 GCA_026230005.1 Gila orcuttii
TGTGTGTGTGTGTGTGTGTGTGTGTGTGTGTGTGATGGGTAGGTTAAGGGGTCGGGTTAGAGTAGGGGGAGAAAATATACAGTTTGCACAGTATAAAAAACATTATTTCCATTTATTTTCTCTTATTTTTATGACTGTAATATACTTGTCTAGTAATTGACTGTTTTTTGTAGCGTCCAGGACTGACACACTCCTGAGCGTCTCTGATGTGTCCGTGTTTTACGCTCCATTGAGTTTCTCCGCGGTTCATGCATGTGTGATCCATCACACGGGTGTCGTTAATCTCACGCTTCGCTTGATTTGCGGCCACTGGACGTGATTTTCTGCCACTAATGGCACATTGTGTTTGGGTTTCTTTTCATGCTGTTTTACCAATAATGGGACTAAATCTTGTCATCGCGTGTCACAACAGCAGCCGGGACTGTTTTCACTGACATTCCTGCTCTGGACATTATAAACTCTAATGGGAATGCTAATTATTTATCATTTTGAACCAATCAAATACAAAATTTCTCTTTCCTCTAGATTTCAGTTTATCCTGTAGGATCTTATCTGATTCTTAGAGAATTTTTATTAAAGATTATAACATTAATTTGAAATTATGATGGAATTTCTGTGCTTTGGAGTTACACACTCTTTCCACATTTTATGCACCGATTTGATCTGTCGAAACCTGCAGAATGATTGGAAACATTTTTGTCTTTTGATTTAGGGAAATCTGAAATTATATTTTGCATGAATAAAATTAAGCCTATTTATTTTATTTTTTTTACAGTTAAGCACATTAGTCCCAGACTCTCATTACTCTTATGTGAAAGATAGATAGATAGATATATAGATAGATAGATAGATATATAGATAGATAGATAGATAGATATACAGATAGATAGATAGATATATAGATAGATATACAGATAGATAGATAGATATATAGATAGATAGATATACAGATAGATAGATTGATTAATAGATAGATAGATAGATAGATAGATAGATAGATAGATAGATAGATAGATAGATATACAGATTGATTGATTGATTGATTTAAATGCAAAAAAAATTTGTTGCACTGATCATTTTTGCAGTATCACAGTAATTCAATACATAGTATTTCAAAGCAGCTTCACAGAAAATGCTCGTTTCAGTGTCATGTCACGTCTCTCTCTGACTTTATGTGTGTTTTTCCTCTAGTTTCCAGGACATGGTGTCGTTCTTCGGGCTCAAGCCCAAGTCTGGCGAGAAGGAGGTTTCCCCAAACTACGTCTTCATGCTCTGGTACGAGTTCTGCAACGACTTCAAGAGCATCTGGAACCGCGAGAATAAGCGCATCTCCAACGAGCGGTGAGGAATCATGAGTGTGTTTAACACACACACACACACACACACACACACACACACACACACACACACACACAGTAAGAGCCGAGGGATAATCGGGTCATAAAGCGCCACAAGCGTGACTCTGACAGTGTGTCGGACCTCCAGCTCTTCTCTTTACGGGCTTTCGCACCGGAGGAACCTTTGCATAGTTCCTGGAACTGGGAACGATTGTAGTTCTAGGAACTCCTTTTGGAGGAATAATTTACTCCTACTTCAGAGTCGGTCTAGACCAGCGCTATAGGAACTACAGTGACGTTAGTGTTCGCTGAACGCATGCGAAACACCAGCACCCGCCATTTAAAAACACTTTCTCCTCTATTCTATTTTTTGTTTATAAAAAAAAAAGTACTGTGTTTAGATTAAACTGAGAGGGTTCATAGCACTTGCATATTGTTGTCCAACTGTTAGTTTCACTGCTTCTATTGGATAAAAGCGTCTGCTAAATGAATAAACGGAATGTAAATGTAAAAAAAAGGATTATAGCCTATATATTTACTCCAGAAACTCACTCTACGAACATGGAAAACCGTGATAGATGGAGCTCTAAACCTTTACGGCAAACCGCAAACGCTAATACCTTTTCATTACTGTTCATCTATGTTTAACAGTTCTATTTGTAAACGAATGAATGCGAGCGCTTAGTGTTCAGGCTCTGGCGATCTCAGCGCCGTCAAAATGAAAGTCCCAACAACAAGCGTGTCTTACGTCACTTCAGAGTTCCTGCTAGCGGAGTGAACGCAACCAGGAAAACATTGCTAGAGGAACCATTAGTTCTCGGGGAACCATCCTAGAACTACCGGGTGCGAATGCTCCTCGTGTCTTCGTAACGCTCAAACGCTGCTTATTTTTATTTGTCGACACAATTCATAGAGGCTCGTTTGGCAAGAATACACAAACTACCTCTGTTCCCATCCACCTATTTTTACAGTCAAAACAAAATGTATTCAAACACCTTCAACTTTTGTCACATTATCACAGTTTATTCGCTATAGTTTAGAAAATGGTCATAAAATTAAATCAGTTGATATTTGACTGGTTTTATCCGTCCTTCTGTTAGACTCTCACACATGAATTATGTTGAATATCTGTCAGCTGTTAAATTTAACTACATAATTAGATAATACCAGTTTAGCTCAACCAATCACCAAGCAATGCTTCATGTTGTTCAGTCTGTGGTGTAAAAAGCTGCATTAGTTATTAAAGAAAAAACACTTCAGCAAAACATGATCAGCTCAAAGTGTCCCAATCATTTTTGGTCACAAATGTTTATTAATTTTACTGGTAGTCACTGTATGAAATTTTTTTTGGGTATAATATGTTACAGTTTACTTTATTTTACTCTCCTCACTTACATATATGAACTATAGTGTCCTACACACACTAGTAAAACAATAAAAAATGATATCTGGTGTCTGAATAATTTTTGGTTTGACTGTATATGTAAAAACAATGGATGGAAACGGCAAGATGAGCATAAATTCTAAAATGTCACATTAAAAACGCTTGAACCTAAAAAAAATTATCCGATGAGACGTGCATAAACTACGATGGAAACACATTTAGTGAATAAATCCCTCAAAACTCATGTGACTTTGCCTCAGCGTCAGCTGTGATTGGATAACTGGAGTAACCAGCGGACCAATGGCGTCGCAGCGTCTCTAATGTTGGTTTGGTGTTTCTGAAAGTGGAAGTGTGTGATCAGAATGACTGGGTTTAATTCCCTCCAGAAGCGTCTCACACACACGAGTGTGTTCCCGAACACCAGCATCCGAACGCTAGAGAAACGTAAGAGAACATGACAGCGTTTATGATGGAGGGGAAAGAGCACGATTGCAGAAACTTACAGTTTTATTACTGATATTTTGCGCCAATTTCACAGGAAGTGACGATTTTGTTCTCTTGAACACATGAGATGGAAACGCCGCTTTATTCGCAAACATTTAATGCCATATTACAAATTCACAAGTTAACTTTGGATGGAAACAGTGCTTTTACAGGTCAGACTTACTGGAAAAATGTAATTCTCACTTAAAATCAACTCATGTAATAGTCAACTCAGAATGAACGTTGTGTCACTCACTTTCATTAATTTACATTGCGAGGAAGAAACAAACACACAGGTTTGATTGAGTAAATTGCTGAATTAATCCTTTATTTTGTACTCTTTCATTGTAGACTTAAAGAAGCTCAGAAAACGGTCCAAAAAATCACAGCGGAGAAGAAAGTGGAGACGAAGAAGATCAACGAAAACAGCCTGGTGAGAAAACACACACACACACACACACACACACACACACACACACACACACACTCTTCCTCACATGCACGGCTTTGTTACATTCATAACACGCGTGTTCATCCAAATACTGTACATAAAAACAATGCCAGCAAGAATGCCAAAGGACGCCATACATAATATTACTTTTTTTTGTTATTATGTGTGAATAAAGACTATTTATTTGTTTCAGTTTATTATTTGCCTAATAAAATGACAATGCAGTTCTTAGTTTTAAACAAGTTTTTGAAAAACTCCTAAAATATTTTTTTTCTCTTTATAATGACAGGTGTTATTGTATATTATATATATATATAATTTTAGATAATTTAATTTATTTTATCTTATTTTTACATTTCATTCTTTCATAATTATAACGTTCTTATCTATAAGATTTCTAATTAGCATATTGTTCTCAGCTGATATATATATATTATATAATATATATCTTAATGTTATTATATCTTAATGTATTTATAAATTTTTTGTTTTATCTTATTTTAATACTTTATTTTAATTATTTATTTATTCTAATTATATTATTGTTCTTAGTTGATATATACAAATTAATTTTTATTATCTTAATTTTTTCAGTTTTTAATCACTGTAATTATTTTTTTAATTCATTTTAAATAATGATTTTTTTTATTTTACATAATTTTATTTTCATTCATAATTCTTATATATTTAATTCTAATTAATACATTATTGTTCTTAGCTGATATATTTTTTTATCTTAATTTTTCAGTTTTTAACCACTGTAATAATTTTTTTTCTATCTCATTTTTTCATACATTATTCTAATTAGATGAAAATAAATTATATATACATTATTTTATCTTCACTTAATTTTTCCCAGTTTAATTTTACATAATTTTATTTTCATACATAATTCTTACTATTTATTTAATTCTAATTATTATATTATTGTTTTTTGCTGAGATATATAATATTTATTTATTTATTTAATCTTAATTTTTCAGTTTTTAACCACAGTAATATATTTGTGTAGTAATTAAACGATATTTCTGTTTTCAGATTCCTGAATTCACCAGATATTATTGATGTTAGATTTATTGAATTATGCCTACATCAGGTTTAATTTCCATGAACGCATGAACTGATAAACAAACGTACACCTTGACTGCAATGCAAGTCGTTTTGGATAAAAATGCATCAATGTAAATCATTGCTGAAAATCTGTTTGACAGAAAGAGCGACTGCGAAAGAAAGAAGCCGGCGTGCCGTCCAGCTGAAACACTGATCAGCGTCTGCCGACAGAAACACCTGATCTCAGATCAGTGGCGGACTCGACTCTGCATGAAAGACCTTCAGTAAGAGGAGAAACTCTTATTAAACACATTTAATGGCCGTGAAGCAACATCAGTCTCTCGTCAGCAGTGCCTCATATTCATCAAACACACAGCGGAGTGAGTAGTTTCTGTTTTATACTAAAACACGTGAAGGGCGACGTCTCTGTGTGTGTGTGTGTGTGTGTGTGTGTGTGTGTGTGTGTGCACTGGAACAGAAGATCTCTCGTCGTTTCACCACATTGATGACATGTCACGCACTTCTACACACTATGCAATATCCTGCGTTTAGAAAAGTGAACGTGCAAATCATGTCCATGTACATTTGCAATGAGCTTTTTTTCATGAGAGAACATGATGAGAAATGAATCATATTTCAGTGAAATACTACAGTGTCTGTATATTTTATGATGTTTTTGTGTGTAAATGAGTGAATGACCAACTCAAAGCCCTATTTATTCACAGGAGGAAGGTTTTGTGAAGGAATATAATATTATGAGGATTTAAGGATGTTTCCCTGTGAGTTTATATATGGTGGATTCTTTAATTTATCCAATTATTGTATGACAAGCCTAAATGTGTTTTCACTGTCAAACACGTTAAAAACTCCTGGAATCCTTATTATTACTGTCAGATTTCTGATTTTATTGACTTTTTTTTTTTTTTGGTGATACTTTTTCATTTATTAGGTGCAATAAACTTTCTTCTAAAGGAAAAATCTAAAGATTGTCAAAACTCAAGATTGTTTTTGTTTTTTTTGCATGTTATTTACATCATATTATCAAAAAGTATTTACATTTAAAATCACATTTGGCCAATGAAATGATGCTTTTCATAATCACATTTACATCTTCTGTCAGTGTTTCAATAATGCAATATTCCTTTCTAAATCTGAGTTGCAAGTGTTTAATGCATGAGACAGACATAATTAGGTTTCGGTCGGTTATAAATCACTACTGACCTTCATGTGTTTGTCAGAGAGATCAGGGTGAAAATGTTTGACCTTTTATTAATATGATCTTCATACAAGCCATATATCCACAACATTATACACAACATCTGTACAACTTACAACAAAATGTGTGATAACAACAAAACTGCATATAATCTTTCAATGTTTTTATCTGATATTATAAATAGAGGAAAAGCCTGAAGAAACTCAGCAACCCAGCAGAAACATGAATAACAGTGTCTCGTTCTGTTACGTTAAATAAAGTCGTTCCACATAGTGGAAACTATCAGTTCTTAAACGTTCTTACATGTGGAGATGATGAAGACCGTCACCATTACAGTTCATAAACCACTGAGATAAAAACATGCATGAACGTTTTCCAAAATAACGTCTGAGACCCAAACATCAGTCTAATCAACTGAAACATGAAATGCAATGCAAAATAATTTCAGCGACTGATCAAATGCAAGTAAGTTTCTGATCACCGGTTTTTCCTTCCCATTATTAAAAGTAGAAATCATCCATGCATCTCTGCACGTTTAATAATAACAACATGTTGTTTAAAACAAAAGATTAAGATGAAGTGACACTTTTCATGCCAACTGTAAAAGTTGAGACATGTTTCACAGAATCTAAAAACCTGTTGATTGCTGGGAAATGAGTTTTGAAAGCAAATATCATGTGTGTTCAAGTGAGGATGACGTTTACATGCGTGTGTTAAATGTTACACGCATGTAATGGTGAGCGATGATCACGTGTGTCTAGTGCTTATGGAAGCACATTTATGCCACATATACCAAAATAATCATGCTTTTGTTGAAGTTATGACATGCTAAGTCAAAATTATGACTTGAAAAGTCAAAAGTCTGATTTAAAAAGTTGGAATTATGACATAAAAAGTCAAACTGATGAAACGGGTTATGAAATGGACACACTAAGTCGATTGCAACTATTTAAAGTTATAGCTATGGCATCAAAAGTCAAAATTGACAAAAAGTTCAATTATGACAGCGTTTGAGTTTTATCAATTTCAGCTTTATCTCATAATTTACTTAAGTATGTCATTATTTTGAACTGACTTCAAACTTTTTATTTTATAATTACGACTTAGAAAGTCAACTTCAACTTTTTAATCTCATTATGACTTTTTTTTTTAATCTGATAATTGACTCTTTTATGACAATTTTGATTTTTAGTGTGACATTTTCAACTTTTTATCTCATAATTATACCTGTCATAATTTCAGCCTTATTCTCATAATTTACTTATTAGTATGTGACCATTTTAACTGCCATAATTTAGATTTTCCATCTCAAAATTATTTCAACTTTTTAAACATTATAATCATGACTTTGTCACAATTTCGACTTTCTGTCATCATTTTTACTTTTTAATCTCATAATTATAACTCGTATGGCAGTTTTGATTTACCGCATTATGATTTAGTATTACAATTTCAACTTTTTCATCTCATAATTGACTTATGTCACAAATTTTGACTCATAATTTTGATTTCCTTGTCATAATTTCGATTTTCTGTCTCAATATTATAACAGTGTCAATTTCAACTTTCTAAATATTATAATCATGACTTAAACACAATTTAGATTTTCTATATCATAATTTTGTCTTTTTAATCTCATAATGATGTTGTCTTTTCTCATGTGATAACCAGTATTCCCCAGAGCATGTCCCGTGTGCTGCTTCCTCCGGTTCTGCTGTGTTCTTAATGTCGTCCCGGTCCGGATCCGGTTCTGCTGTGTTCTTAATGTCGTCCGGATCCGGTTCTGCTGTGTTCTTAATGTCGTCCCGGTCCGGATCCGGTTCTGCTGTGTTCTTAATGTCGTCCGGATCCGGTTCTGCTGTGTTCTTAATGTCGTCCGGATCCGGTTCTGCTGTGTTCTTAATGTCGTCCGGATCCGGTTCTGCTGTGTTCTTAATGTCGTCCCGGTCCGGATCCGGTTCTGCTGTGTTCTTAATGTCGTCCGGATCCGGTTCTGCTGTGTTCTTAATGTCGTCCGGATCCGGTTCTGCTGTGTTCTTAATGTCGGCCCGGTCCGGATCCGGTTCTGCTGTGTTCTTAATGTCGTCCGGATCCGGTTCTGCTGTGTTCTTAATGTCGTCCGGATCCAGTTCTGCTGTGTTCTTAATGTCGTCCGGATCCGGTTCTGCTGTGTTCTCAATGTCGGCCTGGTCCGGATCCGGTTTTGCTGTGTTCCTCCACCTGCAGTGACCCGGACCCGATACTCAGGACCCAGGACCCCAGACCTGAGACCCCAGACCCGAGACCCAGGACTCCGGACTCGAGACCAGGACCTGAGACCCAGGACCCCAGACCCAAGACCAGGACCCGAAAACCGGACCCGAGACCAGGACCCGAGAACCGGACCCGAGACCAGGAACCGGACCCGAGACCAGGACCCGAGAACCGGACCCGAGACCAGGACCCGAGAACCGGACCCGAGACCAGGACCCGAGAACCGGACCCGAGACCAGGACCCGAGACCAGGACCCGAGACCAGGACCCGAGACCAGGACCCGAGACCAGGACCCAAAACCCGAGAACCAGACCCGAGACCAGGACCCGAGAACCGGACCCGAGACCAGGACCCGAGACCGGGACCCGAGAACCGGACCCAAGACCAGGACCCAAGACCCGAGACCCGAGACCCGGACCCGAGACCAGGACCCGGACCCGAGACCCGGACCCTCAGTCAAGCTCGATGGAGATGCACCGGCACTGCTTGACCCGCTGCACACGCTTCTTCCGGGTCGGCGGCTGCTGGTCGGGGCAGTTCAGGGTGAAGGTCATGGTGGTGAAGCGTTTGGGTTTGCAGAACGAGCAGGACCGGAACGCTCCCTCCTCTCGGCGCACGTGTCTCGGGATGTAGAAGGAGTTGCACTGGCCGTAGCAGAACCGGTTGATGATGGTCCGGCTCACGCACCCCTCCTCGTGGATGGTCTGTTTGAGCGGTTGGGTTTTACACCAGTCCCGCTTCAGGTACCGGCGCTCGGTCACGTGCAGCGCCTCCTGACTGGACTCCAGAACCTCCTCTGAGCCGCGGCTCCTGCCTCTCTGATGATCCTGGTGAGGGTTCTGGTTCTGGTTCTGGTCCGACTCGTTCGGGTTGCTCTTGTCCGGGTGAGGGATCGCGCCTCGGTTCCGCTTGGACTCGGTCGGGTTCGAGAGCAGAACCCAGGAGAACAGGATCACACACAGAACCCGAGCGCTGGAGGCCATCGGCACTGACGAGAGAATATCCCACATCAGAACTCATAATCATACATGATCAGATGCCTTACTGTAAAATACATCCATGGCTCTGATACTTTAATCACTCCAAATCATTACTGGCATCATTTCAACTTTTTCATTTCATAATTGACTTAGAAAATAGAAATTATGACAGTCAAAATTGTGAGATTAAAGTCAAAATTGTCATGAAACTTATGCGATAAATTCGTAATTATGACAAAGACAAAATTGTGACAAAATCATGATTTTATTTAAAAAGTTGAAATTGACATTTCTTTGAAATTGAATTCATTTTGAGATAGAAAATCGATTATAATTATTCTATCTCAAAATTATGAGTCAATTTCAACTTTTTAAATATAATCATGACTTTGTCACACGACGAGAGAACACATCAGCTCTCCAATCATACATGATCAGATGCTTTACTTTAAAATACATCAAACTTCAATCACTCAACATCATCTGAAATTCATTACTGGCATAATTTTGACTTTCTGTGATAATTGCGAATTTTTAATCTCATAATTACTGTCATAATTCCAACTTTTCATCTCACAATTGACTTATGTCATAATTTTGATTTTCTAAGTCAATTATGAGATTACATTTTTTTAATTATGATAGTCATAATTATGAGATTAAAAGTAAAAATTGTCATACTAAATCATAAGGAAATAAGTCAAAATTGTCATGAAAGACTCATAATTATGAGATTAAAAATTCACAATTATGACAGTCAAAATTGTGACAGTCATGATTATATGTAAAAAGTTGAAATTGACTCATTTTGGGATAGAAAATCTAAATTGTGACGTACTAAGCAA
>JAPDVR010000013.1:1465574-1490574 GCA_026230005.1 Gila orcuttii
ATCATGTTCCATGGAGATATTTTGTAAATTTACTACCGTAAATGTATAACACATTTATTGTTGTGAGTGAATACAACACAATGGTGAACATAAATGGACAACTTTAAAGGTGATTTTCTCAATGTTTTGATTTTCTTGCACCCTTAGATTCCAGATTTTATAATAGTTGTATCTCAGCCAAATATTGTCCTATCCTAACAAACCATCCATCAATGGAAAGCTTATTTATTCAGCTTTCATGTGATGTATAAATCTCAATTTCAAAAAAATGACCCATGTGACTGGTTTTGTCATCCAGGGTCACATATATGGTATCTTTCACTTCATAGAGATCAATCCATTGACCAGCGATGGCATGAGATACTATCCTTGTACTTCCTTATTCAAACTGTTTTTTTCCCATGAATATATGATTGCCCTGAAGAATGAAAGTTGTATTATATACTTATAAACTTAATATGCTCATACCTCTATATCTCAGACAGGTTGCAGCGTCAATTTTGTGTAAAAGGATTTTTTTTTTTTTTTTTTGTGAAACAATTTAAATAATTAAAGCACTTTTCAAGTACCTCTTCAAAAATATGGCTGTTTTTAAGGGTTTTACAGGACTTACATTTAAAGTCAAATTCAAGTATTTCAAGCACCTCGTACGAACCCTGTTAAATGTTTTGGTAGCAACAGTGCCAAAGTATAACAAATGCGATGCTTTGAGACTCGGACGGTTTAAAATTACCCATTTAACTTGAGATTTTAACCCTTTTCACTAATTCCAAATTATTAAATTGGTTTACTCTAAGTGAAATCATCAAACTCTTGTAGTATAATAAACATATTAAAGTCAGGTTTGCAATGCATTTACCCCCAGTTATCTCTTTTTTCTGTACATTATTAGTAAAATGTGGATGTTTGGCAGGAAAATCATTCAAATGTGCTTTAAGACCAATGAACTTTAATACTAACTGAACCATGGCCCTGTTGAACAAAGTGCGCCACCAGGTGGTGAAGAAAGGAACTTCAAAAACATCAGTTAAACAGAGTTTAGTTTGACAACTTCATGCATGAAAAGCAAAACATGTTCACAAACAAGTGAAAAATAACAGCATTGAGGATATCACATTTGACCATAATACTGCTTAATATAACATACATTTCCTTGAGTTGCACCATGAATGTTGTCTTTAAGGCCTTACAATATATAAATAAAGGTAAATAAGACACCTTCCCCAAACCTACCAATTCCAATCTAATTCACAAGCATCCATTTTCACTCTAAACACAATTATGATCTATTCTCACATGAATAACTTTCATAGACTCGTCTTTTCACTTACAGCAAAACACTCAAACAAGATCAGTATATTTCAAGGCAAGAGTGCAATTGTGGATTTCAGTTCACGATCTAAAATTACAGGAAGGTTCTGAAAGCATTTGAGTTTGGCTTTTCAACCAAACGAAGCGAACCTGAAATCCAAACTGATAATGGAATGATGTAAAAATTATGTAAAAACACTGATCGCTCCATTCACCTGTAAAACGATCAAAGCTCAACTAGAGTAAAATAAATTAAGACCCCTGAATATATGACTTCAAAAGCGCCCACAGAAAAAAACATTTAAAGGAGTATCATTTTAGAATAAAAATTCTTTGATAATTTACTCACCCCAACGTCATCCAAGATGTTCATGTCTGTCTTTCTTCAATCGAAGAACTATTTAAGGAAAACATTCCAGGATTTTCTCCATATAGTGACTTCAATGGAGTCCAACGGGTCGAAGGTCCAAATGTGAGTTTCAGTGCAGCTTCAAAGTCTCGACACGATCCAGCCGAGGAATAAGAGTCTTTATTATAAAAATAATAAACATTTATATACTTCTAACCACAAATACTCGTCTTACACGTCCACGACTTACGTAGGCTAATCAGGTTGAAAGGTCACGCGGAAAATCTCATTTTATTCTCCAACTTCAAAATCGTCCGACATTGTTTTACCTCTTATTTATTATTTATTTATTGAGTAAATGGCGTTTGACTTGGTCTTTGCACGTTGGCTTTGTAAACACTGGGTCGGTTCTTACGCCCATGTCACGCTTGACCTTTCACCCTGATTACGTAATGTGTGTCGCATCACAGCTAGTGCAAGACCGGCATTAGTGGTTAAAAGTATATAAATGTTTATTTTGTTATAAATGTGCGCTGGTTTGTCTAGATCAGACTCTTATTCCTCGGCTGGATCGTGTCGAGACTTTGAAGCTGCACTGAAACTCACATTTGGACCTTCGACCCGTTGGACTCCATTGAAGTCACTATATGGAGAAAATCCTGGAATGTTTTCCTCAAAAACCTTCATTTCTTTTCCACTGAAGAAAGAAAGAGACGAATACCTTGAATGATGTGAGGCAGAGTAAATTATCAGGAAATTTTAATCCTGAAGTGAACTACACCTTTAATGATATATCTTATATATCGATGGGTTTCAGCGCTGACAGCAGTTTGACCTCGGCGAGAGGGTTTCTGGGTGAACCTCGATAGCGATTGGTCTCGTTTCCAGACACTTCGAGCAGAACAGACTTGGGATGTTCATTTGCACATTTTGTCTTTGGCGCCTTGTTGGTGACGTCTTCCAGCGTTGCGTGTTTAACCTTCGTTTTCTTCGGAGGAACTGGAGGTTTGGGTTTAGCAAACGTCGAATGCAAAGCGCTTTCTAAACTCACAGCCTTTATCTGAGTTGCGGCGGCACACCAACCCATCCTGGCCTCTTTCCGACTCCCAACCAAAGAGTTTAACCGTCTCACGGACTGTCGGACCGGTGTGCGCTGGAACTTCATAGGAGATCGGATCACTTTAGCTTTGGGCGAATCCAACGTCATCATGTTGAACAGTTTAATCTGCTCGGCCACTTTCATCCGGCGAGTTTCAGCGCCACTAGGAATGTTATCAATCTTATCTCCCAATGACGACGTGTTGGTGTTCGTTTGCGTTCTTGATCTGCATGGAGTTGATTGGATCCGTATGGAAGAGTCCGGTCTGAAAGCAACGGGACTTTGTATGTCTAAAGCGTTGATTAATTGACTGCATTCTGCAGAACATCGTTCTTCTTTTAAGAAATCCTTGCTTTCGTTTTCCAGCCAGAGAGAATCGTTAAGACTGGTTTCACTAAACCGTGTCGTTCCACTATCAAACAAAGCGCTGTCGATATGTAGTGGAGACATAGGAACGATCTCGATTTGTCCGAATGTCACATTGTGATCCTCAGACGTTGATTTGTGTGAGGTTTCCGAGGAGTTGTGGTTCTGCTGTTTGATAATGCTGTGAAGGTCACTGCCAGACTCACCGAAAGCTTCTTTGATTTTCAGTAGAGTGGATCCGGACCGTTCTTCGCTGAACGACTCCTCGACGCTGACGATCTTGGGAACGCCGTTGACCGTTGGAGGTTTAGTCTCCGAGAACGAATCCGTCGGGAAAGTCAGGCCGACGTCAGGAGTGTCTCGACTCCACGAGCTCCTGTGGTTTACTGATCCACACCGAGGGGTCAAGAGGTCATCCTCCGATTTACTGAGAAACTTGGAGCCTGTCAAACAAAACTCAAATTATACACTCACCAAGCCTGCATTTATTAGATTAATAATCTAGATCAGCATCTCGTGTTGTTAAACGCAAAAAGTGCTCGGTGTGATCGACGCTTAGTGCTAAACTATGCAGAAGTACATGATGCTTCATAATTGTTTATGCAATTTATGAAATTATACTTAATTATAATTTACTGATAAACTTGGAGCCTGTTAAATAAACGTGGACGATAGAAAACTCAAATTATACATCACTTTTGAAAGAATCTCTTCTCACCAAGCCTGCATTTATTAGATTAATAAATACAGGGAAAAAAAAAATTATATATATATATATATATATATATATATATATATATATATATATTAGAAGAATAAATAACTTCTCTATGTGAATTAGGACTGTCCAGTTAAAATTACACTTTATTTTAAGGTCAAGTCAAATATAGTGTGAGTGTGAGAGTGAGTGTGAGAGTGAGTGTGTGTCAAGTCAAGTCAAGTCAAATATATTTACATAGCGCTTTTCACAATATAGATTGTATCAAAGCTGCTTCACAGTATCAATCAAAACAACTTAATGTTTGTTTATTACTGGAAAAAAGACATCCAAGTTTGGTAGAGCTGATCAATGGTATGATTGGTTAATTAATTTGAATATCCCCAAATTAAGGTGTCTTTGTTAAACTGTAATTATACATTTAAGTACTGAGTAATATTAAGTACATGTACTTTCTATAGGATTAGGGTTAGTTGCATGTAATTATGCATAATTTATAGCTATTACTACACTGTAAAATAAATTGTTGCCTAAAATTAACATTTTAATACATGATGCTTTTTTGATCATAATTGTTCATTCATTTTTGTTCATAATCGTTTATGCAATTTACGACATTATATTTATTCGTTTAAATGTTATGCACTTTTTATTTCAGTCATGTTATTTCATCATATTGAATAAAGAGTTTAATACTGTGCATTAATATTTTTGCTGATTGCGCCCTCTTGTGGCCTAAACGACGAGCCGAATGCAGTTTCCTCCTAACTGAAATTATGCCTTTTATAATATAATTTGTATTTTCGTAATATTTAAGTTAAAAAACAAAATCTAATTTAGTTTTTCAGCCATATTGAAAGCCTTAATGTGAATACATGGTAAAGTGTAATTTATTCCTATGATCAAAACAATCATAACTTTAGTCTTCAGTGTCACATGATCCTTCAGAAATCAGTATATTATGATGATATGATGCTCGAGAAACATTTATGATTATTATCAATGTTGAAAACAGATGTTCTGCTTCAGATCTGAGGAAACAGTCATACATTACCATTCAAAAATTAGGTAAGATTTAAATAGTGCATAAAAACACGATATTCAATTAGAAAAGTAATAATGAAGACTGGGATGTGACTTTATCCATGTGCAATAGATGGTGTAAAGAGTCTCTCGGCCTGATGACGCCCGCAGAAAGGCTCGTTTCAGATTAGTTTTTTCTTTGGAATGACATGCACTGATTAATCTTTCATAATAAATCTATTTTTTTAAGTTGCTATTTTCAAAGCTGCAACTGTGTAGGAAAAGCTTATTAAATAAAAACCCAAAACACTGACCTTTCGATGGGCTCTTCTTCAAAACAGTCGGACTCAAGTCCTTGGTGAAGTGAAAACCAGTACAGCTCTCTTGTGTTGCAAGGCGCCAACCTATGACCTCCGACCCCTTTGGCCCCAGTTGTGAATGTGTAATGAGGTTCTGTTGAAATAGAGGCAGCTTCTTTTTACTCTCTTTGGTTTGTGATTGTTTGAATCATGTCAGTGTTGAATTATTATAATGCTTAACTGGAAGGAAAAAAATACTGATTTCTGGTCAACCATCTTTTTTTATTTGAGCATAATATATATATATGCATGCATAAAATAATGACCATGTCAATAATGGCAAGGAATAACCCAAAACCACAAGGATACATTTTAATTAGAAAAATAAAAAAATTGTTATAATAATATTAATATGGTTTCCTCTTAAAACATTTTATTACTCTACAAATATTTTTAGTAATATCAGGTTCTTATATAAAATCATAAAGATACTTCATCTCCTAAAGTCACAATGCTACAACATGTGCAATATTAAGCAAATCATTGACAACACAAGTATTAGAACAAACAAATAATCACATTACATCCATTATCATAGTGTCATAAAACTTAGCCACGGGTAAAACCATAATTTTCTTAAAAGCTTAAACACTATAAATCACCAGTTCTGGTTTAGATCAATCATATTCCAGCTCAGAAGCCTTTCTTATTTTTTTTCCCCCATAAAATGCAAAACCATGCATGAGTAAAACCCTCAAACCAAGACAGTAAAAGAACACATTAAAATAATGTGATTATTATTGCTATATTCCCAGTCATAATTAATAGCAGCATGTACCAACAATAAACCGCCACTAGATGGAGCCAGACAAAACTCACCCATCAACATGGTATAACAAAAGTCCTTAATTCTGTTAACCAAGTCCTAATTACTCACCCATTAATATGTATTAATACATAAAAATTAGATGCACATTATAAGCATGCAAATCAGGGTTGCGTAGAAAAGATCGGTGGATTGTTCAGTCTCTGGTGGATGTTGACAGAGATGATGTTTCTGAACTTACAGACTCTCGGCTGGATTTGCCCAGACTGAAGCGCAGACGCAGGGATTTCCTCACAGGCTCTTTCTTCGCGGCTCTGGGAGAGAAACAGCCGGCCTTCCCCGACTCCACTCTGAAAGCAACAAGAGTCACCGTGAGAAACACAGTCTGCAGATCAGAGTCAGTATACAGGTTTAATTAAGCGCTATATCCTCTGAGACCCTCTGTATTGGACATTATATTTTAGTGAATTTCTCTGACAGCATACATGTCACAGTCTTAAGTCCTTTAAAGAGGTCATTCAGAGCTTTTCAGAGATATATGGGTCAAAATTATAGATTTTTCTGTTATGTTAAAAATCATTAGGATATTAAGGATCATGTTCCATGAAGATATTTTGTAAATTTCCTACCGTAAATATATATATATATATATATATATATATATATATAAAAAAATTGTGAGTGGATGCAGCAAAATTGAGAACATAAATGGACGACTTTAAAGATGATTTTCTCAATACTTCGATTTTTTTGCACCCTCAGATTCCAGATTTTCTAATCGATGTATCTCGGCCAACTATTGTCCTATCCTAACAAACCACACATCAATGGAAAGCTTATTTATTCAGCTTTATATGATATATACATCTCGATTTCAAAAAATTTACCCCTGTGACTGGTTTTGTGGTCCAGGGTCACATATATTGTATTTAAATAAGCCAAGCACTTTTCAAGTACCTCTTCATAAACATGGCTGTTTTCAAGTTTTTTTTTTCAGGATTTAAATTTAAGTCCTTAAAAAGGCAAATTCAAGTACTTCAAGCACTTGTACAATAATCCCAACAAAGATGAGAATGTGTGTTGTACCTGTTCACACTGCGGTCTCTGCGTCGTCTGCTCTTCCTCCGGGCAGAACTGCAGGACAGACGAGAGTTTCTGCCCACAGAAGACAGTAAACCACTGCGAGACGAGTCCAGAGCCCCCGTGGCACTGTGTGCTGAGAGAACACCACAAATAACAGGTAAATAAGTAAGTAATAAGGTACGAGAGGCTGTGCTGTATCATGAATAAGTCCTGGCTGAAGGGCGTTGATAGACACGACTTATTCACGATACAGCTCTACCTTATTGCTTTTTTAAAACGGTTACCACACAATACAAATATTAAAGCCGAAAAATATGTATCTATGCAACTTTCATGAAGTAAAAATCACTAAAAGCCATCCTTCCGCTGGAAAAAATAGTCCCTGACTGTAAACAGCACCAGAAATTAAATACATTATTTCACCATTAGATGGCGACTAAAACTGTCTTTATGAGTTAGTCGGTCAAGAACACTTTTATATTAAAAGGACTGAAACTTGTGAACACGGGAAAGCAAGACGCAAGTGACGGCGTGTTAGGACACGGGAAAACCCTTTAACTGTTAAAAGGACAAGATAATCGGACAGACATTCAAACGGATTCTTTTGTTATGAATGAATGACCTGAAGGAAAATGCTATATCTACTGTAAATGCAGACACACGCTTACACGATCTCTTACAATACTCGACTCTATAAGCTTAAATGAATAATATGAATGAGATCAAACATATTTTTACGTTGCTAAGAGTGGTTGCAAGGGGTGTTGTGTTGTGATACATAGAACCGTTGGGTGAAGCGGCCATAAGCCCTATTCGGACGGGACTAGTTTAACATGGAGAGGGGGGGTAAAGAAATAATTACCAGAGCTTCTCTGTGATTTTAGTCCCATCCAAATGTCTATCTCAGAGATCATTATGGACAATGTCAGTAAAGATTACGGCGACTTTTACCTTCAGTAAAAAGGTCTGGAAAAATCACCGTAAAAAAAAAAAATCTAAATTCACATTCGAATTTCTATCTTAAATATTGGCAAAATTTGATTTATATTCAAATTCTAAAGGCAATACTTAGGCCCAATCCCAATTCTACCCCTTTCCCCTTCGTCTACCCCTAACCCTTCGCCTTCCCCTTGACCCTTGAAACAGAGTGGCAAGGCGTAGGGGTGAAAATATTCCCCTAAGAAATGGGACACCACTACTACACCGTTACACGTCATTATACGTCGTATCGCCTACGTCACAGGAGATGCGCCAATGTTTATCACAAACTTCCAAGATGCCGTCGACAGCTGCAGTCATCTCAGTTGCATGGGTTACAGCTATTTTTTGTTTTTGTCTTGTGAAGTTCGCAGAAAACAACGGAGACGACGATATCTTAGACGCCTAAGTTTGCTGGTGGATCAGTTATGGTAACGTTATATGATGGCTGCAAAATGGACTTATTTGGACTTAAGGAAACGTTGCTCGCTGTCAGACTGGTTGATTTGATCATGTTGCAAAAAGCACGAAACTGTAAGCACTGTTCGTTTATATCGTGTTTACATATAACCACAAGAAAACAATGTGTTCATAGCAGATGTATATAAATATAAGCCAATTCCCTTCCGCAATTACATTCGCCAGTTATCAGACATGTAAATATGTTGTGGAACTATCGTTAGCAAACTATATAGCGATTTTTTTTACAAAAGTTTCTTGAACTGAAACTGACCGTAAATATGAACACAAGATTGAATGTAACAAAGCAAATCATTATTTGTTGTTAAAATACTTATTAAAGCCAAAAATTCGTACATTTATGGGTCTTGTTTTTTGCTTGGGCAGCCATTTTGCGTCTGTAGCCGGTGTATGCAGTGACACTTCTCATACCCCTTCGTTTGAAGTGTGGTCCCGAAAAATCTTCGTTTGAAGGGCTATCTGGCCCTTCCCCTTAGCCCTCCCCCTCCAACCAAAAGAGAAAGGGGGACAGCCCTACCCCTTCACGTGCAAAACAGAGGGGAAGGGGAAAGTGAAGGGGTAAGGGGTAGAATTGAGATTGGCCCTTAATGTTACAGGGAAAAAAGTACAGTATTGCCTCCTATGCCCACTAGAGGGCTCAAGCGAGCACAATAAGCAAATATAAACCAAATCAAGCATCGCATTTTTTATTGAAATGAAATTGGATTTATTTTTAAAGTGCATTAACTTTTGAAACAATTGTTCTTAAATAAAATATAATTTCCTTAAAGTGCATGCAAGGAAAATTAGGTTACAATAGTGCATAAAACGGTGTTCGTGCATCAGTAACCTGAGAAAACGCGCTTCAACACACAGCGTAATGAACTACATGAACACAAAATAGCAAACTGCCATTCAGAAACAATCCACTTCTACGCACTACATCTACATATTGTTCATCAAAAACATCTTCAGCGAGTGCTGAGCGCTTTCTGTTGACTAGGGATGCGCGGTATACCGGTACTGCAAAAATACCGGTATATATTATATTTCAAACGGTACAATATCATAATTTTGTTCAATTCGGTATTTGATGCGCTGCTGTTTCGAAGTTCACCGCTAGGCGGCAGTGCGCTACCTAAACTGACGCGGGTCATGCGAAACCGGCAAACGGTGACAACAGAGGATCAAACAAAGCTCATTCAAATTTCTACACGCCCGAAATTAATAAATAGAGAGAGCAGTATGAGTGAAATAAGGCATTAATTTGCCTACAAAAGTAATGAGACAAGTAAAGAAACAGATCTCAATGCACCACTCCAACACCACAGGCAACACATCAAATCTGCCTAAGCATTTGAATCGTCAGATGACTTGTTCAAAGAGTTCAGAGATCGACAGGTTAGTGACCGTTAGTCCATCATTCAACTGATTTAATTTAGACTTTTATTGAACACTGAACAGCGCACATACGTAAGAGCTTATCAATTATATATGATACGATAAACACGAAAGCTCAAATCTGCTTGCATGACACGCTAGAACCAATTCAGTTTAGGTCTCATCATTTTTGCATTTTTAAACAAACATATTTTAATTGAATTTGAATGAATAAAGAATAAAAATTTGAATATTAATTTTAGTATTAGTGATAATAAAATGAATGGCATATTAGTGCCGCTGTGGCGACCCCTAGAGGAATAAGCCGAGAGAGAGAGAGAGTAATAGTAGTAATATGAATATTACTAATATTACAATTAAGCTACATTTGTCAACATTCATTAGGTAACCTGACCTAACAGTATTATAGCATTTATTAATCTATATCAATCAGTAATTAAATGACCTAGAAAATTAAATATACTAATACATGTTTAGCAATGCATTCAAACTAATATGAACCCAAACAGTAACCAAATGTTGATAATTCTGTGTTGATGCATGACAGCTAATGGTTTACATGTCATTTCATTATTCTATTATTATTATATGTTAATCTATTATTGTAGATATTAAACTATTTTAATTATAATAATTTATAATTTCAGTTTTTTTTTTTTCAAAATCAAAATTTAACCTACTGTATGTTCCCTGACTGAATTAATTATTATTTTATTTTACATTTTGATACCTTTTCTTAGCACATTTGGTAGTGGAGAGTTTCAAGCAGTGTTTTTTAAGTGTCACTTAAATTGAGACTTTTTTTTTTTTTACCTGTGGTATCGATTTAGTATCGATACCGAGGTATTAGGTTCTGGTATCGTACCGAAGCCAAAATTGTGGTATCGAGCCATCCCTACTGTTGACAGTGTTTCCCGTAAACTCTCCGTAAAGTAATGTGTAGTCGCATATGACGTTTACCCTCAATGATCCAATAGCAGCCTTCAAATACGTAAGCAGAAGTTGTTTAAATGCTGGGAATTTCAGTTTATCCTTTAACTTCTTTTGCCTCACGTAGATAACAGTAAAAATACGTTCCCAATAAATAGATGTAAATAACATTTATCAACTGTATTTGAAACAAAACTAATAAGGATTAATAAGTATTGATACAAAAAAAACATAAGAAATAACATTTGATTATTACTGATTTTATTTGACATGCACAACAAGGACTGATGGGACAGATGCACACAGCGGCGCTGTAGGAAAGGGTTTGTGTTGATGAGCCGCTAACAAAGTAATCTATTCACATTATTTTCTCTTAAAATGGAAGCGAGTGTATGTCAGCATTATCACAAGTCTAAAGAATTGAAGTCTGTCAGATAAAAGATGAGCTTATTGATGTAATTCAACCTGTCTGACATTTTATCTCAACCGTTACTCCTGATCGGAGGCTTCCGTAAATATTTAGTTTATACATATAGTTACGCTTCAGCTAAGTTTAATGGTACAACGCAAAAATATTTTGTGGTGCGCAAATTGTATCTTTGTGACCATTTACGTCAAAACTAGGTTGTAACTTACGCACAGCTGGTGCAACCGGCCCCTGCTGAATACTGGATCAGCTAACAAAAACACACCGCGTCAGTTAAGTCGTCATCATCATGTCTCGCTCTTGAAACACCAAAAATTTAAATGCACGGTTTTTGCATTTGAATGTGCTGGATTTTTTAAAATTGGACAAATATTCTAAATTCGTATTTTTATTTGACAGCCCTAATAATGGCTCACCTGATCCAGGTGTAGACGATCCTCCAAACAGGGCGTTTGGGAACAGCTCCAGGCCGAGGTTCTTCTTGATGGACCGGCGCTTCTTGTTGGAGAAGCCATGAGTGTGTGCCGAGTCCAGCGGAAGCTTGCGCTTGGAGTTTGGAGTTATGATGACAGGAGTGGCCATGGAGAAAACTGAAGGAAAAAGACTTGAATTCACTCAAAGCACTTGAGTTATTGACGGAGATTCACGTTATTCTTCCATACGTGCTCAGGCTATAGATTCAATACAAGGAAAATAAGCTAGAGCCAGAAGTGTCAGATTGACAAGCAAAGATTTGCGTAAGCGACTGAGAATAGAGCAGAAATCATTTAACCCCTGTGCGATCTTATGGACATTTTTTTTTTTTTTATCATTTTGCCTGTGTAAGTGCCAACTGCATAAATTAAGGCACATATGTGTATTTTTATTGGAATTTTACTATTTCACCCCCATTTCCTTAAAAATAAAAAATAAAAAAAAAATAAATGCTGCACTCTGACCTTTTGGACAAAAATATCCCCATTGAAACTGTTGGCAAGGCTACAAAATGTTTATTTGTACTATTTTTTTACCAGACCATGGCCATTTTCTCAGGTTTGGCCTATAAAGCAAATACACGCTTTATTCCTGTTTTCTGCTTCTGCATATTATAGAGCCAACTGGTTAAGTTATGCAGCTATAATTGTGTGTGTGTGCTTGTAATAATTGAGAGAGAAAAACGCCCAAACAAACTCTTACTGAAAACTCCTTTTTTGAGATATCAACCTCAAATTTGGAACATGTCTTATTTAGATTTATGGCTTTGATTTTCTAGCAGTTTCAGAGTTCAACATGTCTAAAAAATAAAATATTGTTAATAAATTTCACTTTTTAAACTTTTTTTTCTTTTCTTCAACAATAATCTGCTGTGGGTCTTCTTTAAAAATGAGTCCAAACTTAAAGTCTGTGCTCCTAAGCTTCAGTTTTTAGGGCATTTTTGTCCACTATGGACCTATGTGTAACTATTTTTAATTGATGCACAAGGGTTAACCAAAAGTAGAGGGAACATATTCTCACAAGCGCCAAAAGACAAACATTATGCTGAATATCATCCATGCGGTGCCATAATGTAAACAGGAACATCTACATGAAAGTGTGCAGACACAAAGCCATCTCAAACTCAATAATTTAAAGAAACACGTGCTCATTACATTTACGATGTGAAGATGAGAAACCCTCGAGCGGATCTGATGAGAACATTTACCCACCTGCTCCATCAGACTGAGGGGTATTTGTTGGGGTTCTACTACTTTTAAACCTATTCAGAGCTCCATTTACCACATCTGGAATACAAAACAAACCCACTCAACTAAAGAAACGCAGATTATATGCCTTCAAATCATTATTGCAGGGTTCGTACAGAGACTGTAAAATGAAATTCAAGGACTTTAAGCACAGCTTTTTTAGGTTTTAGGGGCAACAATCAGAGCTCTCACTTATGAAACAATATCTTTGTTTCAAACTATAAAAAGGTAAATAGATAAGTAAAAATAGTACAACAAAATGGTACAAATAAAGTACAGCACATGCAATGGCTGTGGAAACTTAAACCATTGAAACTGATTTTTACTCCCTTAAATATAAAATAAACCTGAAGAATTAAAGCTGTATCATATACTTGAATAATTAAATGAGCAATATCACGCTCATAGCTATTCTAAATGGCTCTATATCAATATCAGATGGGTGTGAAAATATTTTATCAATAAAATGAAACACTATTTTCTAATATAGCCTATTGTCTTCCAATAATTCAAGCACCTTTTCAGAAATATGGCTGTTTTCCCAAACTTAAGTTTCAAAAAGTCAGATTCAAGAACTTTACGCAAAAACTACTTGTACGAACCCTGTTATTAACCGTAACCACTTCCCTTCAAAGCAGTCACGTGATGAAACTGATCGAATGAGCCTTTAGACACATTTCTTACCTCCTAAACTGCGTCTGTTGCTTTTCTTCAGGTCTGAGTGAGCGTTACTCTCCTCTAGAGACACTGAAGCTGGAGAAAACACACCAGCATCACAACCCAACATGGCTGGGACCTTCTCCATCAGGAACTGAGGAACCGCACCTATGAACAACAACAGGGTTGGCTTTACTGTTCTCCCACACATTGCTTTTCACTGGATTAACTGAATACATATTAAATGTATCAAAGCTTTAATTCCATTTCATTTACATCAGGGTTTCTCCAACTCGAATTGGTGTCAGTAACGCTCCGTTTACTTCCTGTCTCTATGAAGCCCCTGCTTCTGAAAAGCACACTGTGCTCTGATTGGTCGACTGGATCAGTGTGTTGTGATTGGTCGAAGCGCTTCGAGTGTGTTTGGGAAATGTCCCGCCCCTTCTCATAACCGCCAGTTTAACACACTACTAACTAACTCACCCAGGCCCCGCCCCTTTATTCTGCGTATGAATTATTATAATGAGGAATATTGTGACGTGTTCGTTCCCGGAAGAAACTCAAGATACAATGGAGGCGTTTCAGGAGTTCAGAAACACTGACACTGATATAGAGAATAACTGGAGCTTTTTAATGATCAAACAGCAACATTACACACTTTAAAAAAAGTTTACATTTTAAATCTCAGAGGGACTACAAGTAAATATCAAGTTTATAATTTATATACAGGTGAAACTCAAAAAATTTGAATATCGTGCAAAAGTTATAATTTTGATGATTATGGCTTACAGCTTATGAAAACCCCAAATTCAAAATCTCAGAAAATCAGACTATTACATGAAATCAATAAAAAAAAAGGCTTTTAAATACAGAAATGTCAGCCCTCTGAAAAGTATAATCATCCATATGTATATAGTTATATATACACTAAATATATTAGTTTCACCTTTTAATTTGAATTACTGAAATACATGAATACTGAATACATACTGTTGCATGATATTCTAATTTTTCGAGTTTCACCTGTAAATGTGTCCAGCTGACTAAAAACAAAAAATGTTTAGGAACCCCTGATTGCCATGACTAAGTGAGTATCTCAAGACTAAGTGAGTATCTCAAGTATGGATTAATACTGTGTAATTGTAATGAAGTATACAAGTATTATAAGATACCCAGGTGTTGAGCGTTATCGATGAGACACTGTAGAGCCGCTGCCTGATGCTTGAGTCTCTTCTCTGTGTTGCTGCTCATCTTTTCTCCACTGTCTCCACAGTGGAAGAGATTCGGTGCAAAGATGACCGAGAGATTACTGCTGTCCATCTTATTCTCAGCACATCTGAAACGATGGAGCAACACACACACACACTTTACATGCATTCAAACACAAAAGGACTTCTGAAAAGAACCTGCTATTCAGTCTCTATGATGGTTAAATTTAGCAGTTAATCCACGAATCACGATCAACCGCGACCCTATTAATTAGCATAACGAGATTTAAGACGAACGCCGTACCGCTGGGAGACGGTCTTCAGGAAGCTGAAGAAGTAGCGCAGCGTGTTTAGATTCCTGTCGGGCAGCACACAGGACAGCAGGACCGTGGCCGAGGTCCTCTCCTCCTCCGAGGGCAACTCCTGGGCCTTCAGGAACCCGCTGTGCAGGTCTACGGTCAGAACCGGCTCGGGAAGCTCCCTGAAGAACTGCTTGAGGAGCCCAGCGATGTCCAGCGGGAGCGCAGTGGGAAGACCGTCCTCGCCCTGCTCCAGTCTGGCCTACGGGGTCACAGAGCAACACACCCGCTGTGTGACAACACCATCATCAGTGTCTGGAGTGAAGTACAGTAACGGTCAGTCACTCACCCTGAGGCTCTTGACCCGCACAACAGAACCGGACTTCCTGAACAGGCCCTCCGTGTCCAAATGATCCATGAGGCACGTACAAGCATCGACTATAAAGCTGAAAGACAACGAGACACGTGAACTCTACATACACATACAGGGCAAAAATACACTTCATTATATAAAACAGGACAATAGTAATTAAATATATATAGTGAAACTTAGGGCGAAAAATAATAATTAAATATGGGGCAAATAAAACAAAATATATAGGGAAATATAGGGCAAAAACATTTAAATAATTAAATATACAATGACAATAATAATTAAATATATGGAAATAGAAAATAAAATGTAAATAATTAAATATAGGGCAACTAAATAAAATATAAAACAATAAAAATAAACAAAGAAATAAAATAATAATAAAATATAGGGAAACAGGGCAAAAATTAAAATAATAATAAAATATGGTGAAATAGGTAAAATAATTAACATATATATTTTTCTATCATTTTATAGGGCAACTAAAAATATAAAACCATAAATAAAAATAAACAAAGTAATAAAATAATACTAAATATAGGGAAACGACGAAAAAAAAGAGTAAAATAATAATACAATATGGTGAAATAGGTAAAATAATTAACATATATTTTACTATAATTTTATAGGGAAATATTCGGCAAAAAATAAATTGTGTAATAATAAAAATAAAACAACAATATATGGCAAATAAAAAATAATACTAATGGGAAATAGATCAAATATTGTTGTTAATTTTTTTTATAAAAAATTTAATTTTACTATCATTTTATAGGGAAATCTATAAAATATATGTATAAATCTACAAAATATATTTATAGGGCAAATAAACAAAATAATAAAGTAAAATTCAATAAAAAAATAATAAAATAAAGTAAATGTCCAAAGAATCAGGCAACATTTAGATACATTTTTTTTAATTATTTTATTAGGGATACTTTGCTTATTTCATGTTTCCTTTTACGACA
The DNA here is from genome assembly GCA_026230005.1 of Gila orcuttii. NCBI lineage: Eukaryota > Metazoa > Chordata > Actinopteri > Cypriniformes > Leuciscidae > Gila > Gila orcuttii. The sequence continues at coordinate 1,482,070 of JAPDVR010000013.1, forward strand.
GGGTTAACTGCCTAACCACATTCCACAGATAGTTTAACTGCACTAATAACCCTGTTTAACCGTACTGTATTCGAGTGTAACCCACGGCTAAACTGAACACAACTTCACCTAGAAGATCAATCATGCATGTCTCAATTTAAAGCCATTCACACCAAGAGATTGCTGTGGGTGTGGTCGTGTATAGAGCATTTAGCCTCAAAACACATAGCAAGTATGTGATAAATGGTGCCGTTGAGACATAATAAAAAGGGACAGAGTGATAGAAACCCCTAATTTCACAAATAATTGATAGACTGAAGTCTATCACACAGCCCTCAGCATTAAGCTCTTACAAACATTCAAAAGCATCTAGCCAGTAAATGTTATTCTCTCTCAGTCTTACCAGGGTACGTCTCCGTAGTCCAACACATGACAGTGTGGCAAGCCTTCGAGCGCGACGCCAAACACCCTCACCTAGAAGCACAAGGAGGATCTGTGTTCAGGTGATGATGGAGAACATGAACAAGTGAAGCTCTGTGTGTTTGAAAATCAACAGCACTTCCCCTTCATTTACACAGCTGGCATAAAGAAATGTCCACAAATTACTCTCATAAGACCACAATCAAACGGATAAGAGTCCAGTGACTTATGTAATAATTACATTTCTTTCTATGGTTTTACAGCCAAATGTGATAGAAATATTTTATGAAATAGGTATTTTCAACATTAAATGTACAGAGAAATGCAGACTAAGGATGCTGAAGTCAAAGGCTATAAAGACATGGTGCATTTGATAAAGCCAATTACACTTTTTTCACATGCAACCTGTCACAAACAAGCCATACACACACACACACACACACATGCATAGAATAGGTGTTTTGCACTGTTACTGCAACAATACACTAATGAACTAGGTGACTTTAGTTTTTTGTGCTTTTTAAAACACATTTGTGTTTTAAAGTTATTGTTCACCCCAAAAAATTAAAATTAGTCTTTACTTTACCAGACAGTTGATGGCACCCATTGACTTCCATTATAGAAGAAAAATACCATGAAAGTCAATGGGTGCAGTCAACTGTCTGGTTACAGCATTCTTTAAAATATCTTCTTTTGTGTTCAACAGAAGAAAAACTCATAAAGGTTTGGAAGAACTTGAGTGCGAGTAAATTATGACAGAATTCTCATTTTTTTGGATGAAAATCCCTTTTATATGTGTTGATTCATCTCTTTATTACAGTGAACCACGTGACCAGGAAGTTGATCAACCAGTTGGTGACTTTATAGATTCTCTTAACAGATGGTACCAGATAGAAAAACATTAACGTAAACAAACCTATTTCAAATACTGAATATTGAGCATTAATAATACTAATAAATACACAAAAGTTTCAATAATTGTCCAATCAAATATTGTTTATATTCCTGGTTATTATTAATAAATGTGACAAAAGTTACAGCATTTCGGGAATCACATTCCTGTAAGAAAACTGTTTCTGTCTAGCGTTTGTATAATGAAATCAGAGGTTTTATAACGTTAAACTCACCGTGTTCGCCGATGTCTGTTTGTTTCTGTTTTTATTCCAGTTTTTAATCTTTATCCCATAAACGGACCGAAGATGTTGAACGACTGCCAGACGAACCACATTTCTCTCCAAAACCTTCATAACGACTTCTAAAAATCGTTAAAACGACTCGAATATGAGGAAAATAGGCTAACAAGCTGTTTAAGTTTAAAACAAGCAAATTACACGTAATGGATGTGATGAATAAACAAGAAACAAACTGATGGTTAGTTTACTTTTCCTCGACACATTTCAATAAAAACAACCGATCAAAGTCACCAAACGCATCTCATATTAGATTTCCAGGATGTGCTGCGTATAAACATCATTTTATAACATAAAATAACGCGGTTTTAAAAGTCTAAATGTCGCCATATAAATCTAGTGTTTGTTTCTGTCTGTCCGCTTTATTTCCCGTCTTCACAACGGCAGCTCGGAAAGAGACGTTCAAATTTCGCCCTTCTACGTCACTCAGGCGTTTCCTGCACTCTGATTGGGTTGCGAGTAGTCACGTGTTGTTCCTTCTCAGATGACCCCGCCCCCCTGCAGCGTGACACGCGTGATTGATGGCGCAGCAGATGTTAAAGCGACCGTGCAACATAATATCACACGTATTTCCTGATCAACAGCGCCAGTGCTGAAAGTCAGTGCTAGTGAGAGATAATTGTCCATATCAGTACATATTTTTTCCGAGGAACTGGAGATTAAAAATAAAAGTTAATTTTGCAAACTTTGAAAATCTTTTTATAGTGCTAGGCAACGAATCGAATCGCATCAAAAATTAAAGTTTGTGTTTACATAATATGTCTGTGTACTGTGTATAGTTAGTGTGTGTGTGTGTATAAATACACACATATGCATGTATATATTTAAGAAATATTTGCATTTATATACTGTATATATTTATACATCATTTATATTATATATAAATATTAATATTTGATATATAAATAACACATTTTTCTTACATGCATGTGTAACATACATGCATGTGTGTGTACTTAGTAGAACTTAGTTTTGCAATATTGATGTCATGCAGTGCATTATATATATTTTTTAGTTTAGAAAACACACTGTGATATTCTCTGGGGTCCTTCATTTAACAGTCACACTCAGGACCTTCGGGACCAAATGGTCCGGAAGGGTGGGATTCATATTTATTAAAAGAAAATCATAATTTTTTTTTTTTACTTGTTTTTTATAATATTTTTTCTTTTCTTTTTTGGTGTTTTGAGAATTTTATGATTTTATAATTAATATTTATGCAATAAATATGACCCATTTTCCCCCCATTTCCCCCCATTGAATATAATAGAAAATTATTTAAAAAAAAAATATTTTTTTAAATTTTTTTTAAAGCTGTATTTCATTTTAGAGTCAAGCCTAGACCTCATGAAAGCAATTTTTGAAATGAGATGGATGCCATCTGGTGGACAAACTGAGCATTTTAAAAATGCAAAACACATATGTAATCTGAATTTATTAGTTTGTTTATGTATAAAAGTGTGTTTGTGTGTGTGTGTGTGTGGATGTGTCTGTTTTGCACTCTTGATGTTTTATAGATTCACCCCTTCACTGTTGTGTGCTTTTTTTCTGGATCGTGGCTGATTTGTAGATTGTACGCACAAAAAAACTCGGTATTTTCACATTTTTGCCAATTTGCCATTCATTTCCTATGCCGGACCATTTGGACCCGAAGGTCCTGAGTGTGACCATTTTTTTTACAACCACTTAGACTATTCAAATCCTGTCCCCAATTTTTTTGGGTGTTCATATACCAAGTACCAACAAAGTCACCAGATTTCAGACCATTCCGATGAAGCTATGATTTTACACAATTTTTTATTTAAATGTTTCCGGACCATTTGGTCCGAAGGACCCCAGAGGGTTAAGAACATATGTAAATGGTGGTGCATGTAATTATTATCCAGTACCATATCATGTATAATACCATGCTTTAACCATTTTGCATCATTTCTCAAAAACAGGCCAGTGATCACTCAAGACGCTGTTGTCTATTATCAGTTATCTGTTTTTATTACAACATTACATGTATATACAGTAAAAGAGACAGTACAAATGTACGGCTGAGACTGAGAGATTGTTGTTGGTTTAGAAGCACTTTCTGTGGACGATGGAAGGACCGGCCTCGTCGTACTCCTGCTTGGTGATCCACATCTGCTGGAAGGTGGACAGGGAAGCCAGGATAGAGCCACCGATCCAGACGGAGTACTTACGCTCAGGAGGAGCAATGATCTGGAGAGAGAGAGATGGGGTTAAACTCTGAGCAACCACTGCATATAGACAATCATTTTGACCTGAAACTCATTTAGTAAAAATTGAGTGTTCATCAGAGGGACGTTTGTCGCACTTGAACCACAAGTTCACAATTATTATTTTTTAGTTTTAGTTTTAGGACCCATCGGAACAGCTCATTTGCTCCATATAGAGCTATAAGCCCATCTAGAGTCATGAAATATCATGTTATATTATTATTTTTCCACAAGAGGTCGGCAAAGACACCCAATGTAAGATATTTTGAGCTGAATTAAAAGGGTTATGCATTAAATTATGAGTTATTTTGAATTTAAGTTGAAAGAATGTGCTTAAATTACTATTTATTTATTATTTATTGATCAAATATAGTAATTTAAATGTACATAAAAAGTATGATTTTAGGGCTTTCGGGTCATGTTAACCCGTGAGGGAAAGATGTGTTAAAAAGTGCAAGGGAAGGATGAAGGTTAAACTGTAGTTAACGCATTAATTGTAAAGTGTCACAAATGTGCATTAATTGTGTGTGTGTGTGTCTCACCTTGATCTTCATGGTGCTGGGAGCCAGAGCAGTGATCTCCTTCTGCATGCGGTCAGCAATACCAGGGTACATGGTGGTTCCACCGGACAACACGTTGTTGGCGTACAGATCCTTACGGATGTCAATGTCGCACTTCATGATGCTGTTATAAGCGGTCTCATGGATGCCAGCAGACTCCATACCTGAGGTGAGAGAGAGAGAAGTTGAGTTTCAAGCCATCACACCAGGTGAGCACACATGAGGAGCACCGGGATGAGACGCACCGATGAAGGAGGGCTGGAAGAGGGTCTCGGGGCATCTGAAGCGCTCGTTACCGATGGTGATCACCTGTCCGTCGGGCAACTCGTAGCTCTTCTCCAGGGAGGAAGAGGAGGCTGCGGTCGCCATCTCGTTCTCGAAGTCCAGAGCCACATAGCAGAGCTTCTCCTTGATGTCGCGCACGATCTCACGCTCAGCTGTGGAGATGCATTAAAGTGTGTGTTACTTCGCGGCTTTCGCACCTGATACACCTGTGCTGTAAGTACCGCTACTCACCGGTTGTGACGAAAGAGTAGCCTCTCTCAGTCAGGATCTTCATGAGATAGTCAGTCAGATCGCGACCGGCCAGATCCAAACGCATGATGGCGTGGGGAAGCGCGTAACCCTCATATACGGGCACGTTATGGGTCACACCGTCACCAGCGTCCAGCACGATACCTGCAGACACGTGATCAGATAGGTGACGTCAGCGGTCAGTGATGCATCGGTCACACACACCTGTCAGCCGCTAATCTCACATAATGCACACAGCAGTTTCCAGCAGTCAAACGTTGTCTGGTTTGTAATAATGTTTTCAAAAACATTTCGATAACATTCGAAAGTAACGCTCCAATAATGTTTGAAGAATGATGCAATGGAACGTTCATTTAACGTTCGCATAACCAAGAAAAGACTGGACGTGTATCCAAGTGTGTAATTACAGCTGACCGCAACGTTCTGTCTCAGAGTCACGAACAAACGTTGTCTGGTTTTTAAAAATGTTCTCAAAACGTCGTTCATGGATTCAGTTGGAAATTCTTCTAACGTTTTTTAAATGTTGCTACTTTTTCAGAACGTTCAGAGATCATTCGAAAGTAACGTTCCCAGTGTTTGAAGAATGATACGATGGAATGTTCATTTAAAGTAGAAGAAAACGTAGCAACTACACAGAACGTAGAAGAACTACACAGGTCTAGTAAAAAAAATAATGCTAAGAAATGTGTACAGGATTCCAATTTTACATTTTTTTAATCATAATTTGGAAACGATCCTAATGGAAATCGGGGTTATTATTGTTAACTTAAACCATTTAAAAACATTTATGTTGTTACTTGAAATATGTATAAAAAGTATTATATAAAGTACTAAACTAACTAAAACTTAAAAAAAACTATATAGACATATTTTAAAAATATGACAAAACGCACAGCAAAGTGGCTGAAATAAATAAATCGGCTATAAATAAAACTGCAATAGTATGTCAATAAGTTCCTGCAAAAATATCAATCAAAGAGAATCGGATTTTATCTCTTACTCTAATGCGAAACAATCCAATCAGATTTAAGAATCAAATTAGATCCTACTGGATTAAAAAAAATAAGATTTTTTTTTTAACAGCACATTTTGATGTGAAATGTGAAAAAAATGTCTCAGAAAAAAGGTACAAAAGCTGTAACAGGGGTGACATCCTTTCGAAACATACTATATGCACTATTTAAGTTTTAATATGTGCTCTTTTGGTAATAATATGCACCTTTATTATACTTAAATGCACTTTTTAGGGGTAAATATGCTACTTAGGTGAACCTTTTGAAAGGTTACCATCCCAATAAAAGCTTTTTTTTCTCGAAGTGCATAATTCTGATTTCGCACATTCTGTGTGTTGTCTAGGAGTGTGTGAAGAGTGTTAATAACTGACCAGTGGTACGGCCAGAAGCGTACAGGGACAGCACAGCCTGGATGGCCACATACATGGCGGGAACGTTGAAGGTCTCAAACATGATCTGCAAGAGGAAGGACTCAGTGTTAAGAACCTTGTGAGGGAGTGTGAGACTTGTGTGTGTGTGTGTGTGTGTGTGTGTGTCTCATCAGTACCTGAGTCATCTTCTCCCTGTTGGCCTTGGGGTTGAGTGGGGCCTCGGTGAGCAGGGTGGGGTGCTCCTCAGGGGCCACACGCAGCTCATTGTAGAAGGTGTGGTGCCAGATCTTCTCCATGTCGTCCCAGTTAGTGATGATGCCGTGCTCAATGGGATACTTCAGGGTCAAGATACCTCTCTTGCTCTGAGCCTCATCACCAACGTAGCTGTCCTTCTGACCCATGCCGACCATCACACCCTGAGAGAGAGAGTTTACAGGTTTAGTGAGTCTGATCAACACACACCACACACACACACAAACACAGGGGCTTCATGCACGGGTCACTGTTCAGAGCCATTTGGCTTTTCATAACTGTGCTTACAATGCATTACAAGGCATAATTAATGCATTATACATGTGTTAACATGCATTTTCAAATTTTCAGAACTAGACTAGCGGAAAGAAAACACGTGTTTATTTTATTGCACTTGATCTATTAGTGTGAGTTTGAGTCAGAGATCTCCAGCTTTACACACGCCAGACTTTACAGTTTTATTCATATTTATATTTCATATATCATTCGCCTGATTTTAATCCTAAAATATATTTGGGATTTTAATCCCAAAATAACATGGTGAAAATGATTTGTTTCCGGCTGATTCGTGGAGTGATAAAAAGAGAAATCCAGAATTCTCTCTGGAAAAAACTTTCACTCTAATGAGTCAAACGAAATCAAACAAGAAATTGGGAATTTATGCAAAGAATGCATTTGACAATGTATATTAAATTAGGCAATGCATTTGAAAATGCATATTAACACTTTAATGTATAATGCAATATTAAAGTATTTTAATGCATTAATTATGCCTTGTAAATGCATCATTGTAACCGCAGTTTAATAGAAAGTAGAAAGCATTAAAACGTGTCAAACAACCAATTTCAGATGTAATAAGGAATCTGTGAATATTATAATGCATTTTAACTTTATTTATGAAACTATGTAATTAATGCATTATGATTTACATTATGACTACCTTTATACTCTATTATAGATAAAGTCTTTAAGTAAAGTGTTTCCCGCATATTTAATTAGACTATGCTTTTGAAAATACATATAAACACTTTAATGTATAATGCATTATAAACGTATTTTAATGCATTAATTATGCCTTGTAATGCATCTTATAATGCATTGTATGGTCTCATGAAAAATTGTAACCGCAGTTAGTATAGAAATTATAATGCATTAAAAAAACGCGATATAACAAATAATCTGAATATTATTATGAATTTTAACTTTATTTATGAAAATATGTAATGCATTATGATGCTCATTATGACTACCTTTATAATGAATTATAGATAAAGGCTTTAAGTAAAGCCGACAATGCATTAATTTGCATATTTAAACATAGCATTTCAAAAAACGTATTGCAATTCTTAATGTAATCAACCAGCGGGTGAAATATAATGCTATCAGTGGTGTCAGTAAAACACTCCAGCTAATGTGATGTATTATGGTTGTTCTGCAGAAGTGCTGCACCTGGTGACGGGGTCTTCCGACGATGGAGGGGAACACAGCACGAGGAGCGTCATCTCCGGCAAACCCAGCCTTGACCAAGCCAGAGCCGTTGTCACACACAAGGGCGGTAGTTTCCTCGTCGTCGCACATGGTTGGTTTTCTGGGTGGTCTGAGAAAGAAGCATCACACAATCAGACACCAAACACACAAAGCTGTTCTACAGTGAAATAATGATCTAAAGCTGTCAGAAACACGTGCTGCTTCTTCTCTCCGGCCCATGAAGGGTTACTGAAATATATCTGGCGGCTCAAGACTTCACTAATGCCAAAGAAAGGCAGGAGTTTAACCGGCGCTCTATTTAGGGCTCCAAGTCTTCTCACTTTCTCCAGTCGCAGCTGTCATTGCATTCTCTAGTTTCATTCATGCACTACGATGCTTCAGTGTTGCATGTAAATCACTGAAATGCATTATCAAATCAAACCTAAGATTATCCGCTCCAACAAATAATCGTTAAGTCGCTGTTATCCGCT